>RJWT010011322.1:0-23412 GCA_004365215.1 Cuniculus paca
GTTATAATTGTGTTATTGCTTATTTGATTTTTCATTTCTATTAATATTTGTTTTATATAGTTGGGTGCTCCCATATTTGGTGCATATATATTTAAGATTGTTATTTCTTCCTCTTGGAGTTTTCCCCTAACCAGTATGTAGTGACCTTCTTTATCTCTTTTGACCATTATTTGTTTGAAGTTCACATCATCTGAGAACACAATAGCTACTCCTGCTTTTTTCTGGTTTCCTGTTGCATGGATTATTGTTTTCCATTCTTTGACTTTCAGTCTATGAATCTCCTTTTGGGTTAGATGGGTTTCTTGTAGACAGCATATGGCTGGATGTTGTTTCTTGATCCATTCTGCCAGTCTATTCCTTTTGATGGGTACATTGAGGCCATTTACATTAATGGTTATAACTGATATATATTGGCTTGTTTTAGTCATGTTATCTGCAGTGGTTTCATTACCTTTTCCCTCTGCTTAATTTTTTGCCCTGGTTGGTGTTCTTCTTCTGTTCATGTTTTTGACATCATAGCTATTTTCATGTCTATCTAGAGTATCTTTCAGTATTCTTTGCAGGGTTGATTTGGTGGTTATGAAGTTCTTCAGTTGCTCTTTGTCATGAAAGTATCTTATTTCTCCATCAATTTTGAAGGATAGTTTTGCAGGGTACATCAGTCTGGGTTGAAAGTTGTTTTCCTTTAGGACTTGAAATATTTCACTCCATGCTCTTCATGACTCATTGTTTGTTGAGAAACCTGCTGTGATTCTGATGGGTTTTCCTTTATAGGTGATTTGCTTCTTTTCTCTCACAGCTTTTAATATTCTGTTCTTACCTTGAATTTCTGAATGCTGATAATTATATGTCTGGGTGTTGATTTATTTTGTTTATGGGTAGTTGGAGTTCTATATGCTTCACTTATTTGTATGTCAGTTTCCTTTCCCATGTTTGGGAAATTTTGAGGTATGACTTCTTTAAATAGTGATTTTATATGATTTGTGTTTTCTCCTTTTTTTTCCTTTACACCTATCAGTCTTATATTGTTTTTCTTTGCATCATCTTGCAACTGCTGAATTGCTATTTCCTGATTCCTTGTTATTTTTAAAAGATGGTTCCTTTCTTCCTCACTAGCTGCAATCATGCCTTTGAGATATGAAAGTCTATTTTCACATTCATTGAGGCAGCTTTGCCAGCTTTCAATGGCATTCTTGATTTCCTGGATATCTCTTTGAATGTGTTTCATGCATTGTAATTCTTTCTTGTATTCTTCATTCAATGTTTCCATCCTTTTGCAGTGTTCCTCTATTTTTCCAACTATATCTTCTTTAGATGTGCTCAGCATCTCTTTCACTACATTTATCATCTCTTGTTTTCCCTGGGAAATCATTTCTCATCTCATTTTCTTTAAAGTTTCATAGAGTTGTTTCTTTACTTCTGTTGCTATAATTTCAGAAGTTTCAGGTGTGTGGCTCATATTTTCTTCTATGTCCGTGTCTCTTTGGCTTGTTTGGGAAGGACTGGAGGTGTAAGTTTGCATTTTGCTCTTTCGTTTTATCATTTTCATGTATTCCCCTGTGGGAGGTGAAACCAACGTGCACAGTTGAGGTGCCAAGGCTAGGTGAAACTCACAGTGCACGCCTTCAACTCCAGCCAAGACTATCACTGTGGCTGTTCTGTTGCTGGGCCATGTCTGGGCGGAGCCCAGGCAGGATGCCAGGGAAGTTCTGAATGTCCTGGGCTGATGGGGGAGGGGTGCAAATTCTTACCAGTCTGTTGGCAAGGTCCCAAGCTGCACAGCTAGGTGGAATTCGCTGTGTCCACCTTCAACTCATGCCGGGCCCAGAGAAGCAGCTGCCACACTGCTCCGGGTGAATGAGTGGGACCGAGGCAGGACCCCAGGGACACTCCAAACTTCCCCGGGCCGATGGGGGCTGGGTGCAGATTTCTATGGTTCTGGTTGCCAGGTCCCAAGCTCCATGGCTTAGTGGAATTTGCTGTGAGTGCCTTCAACTCAAGCCTGGCCCAGAACAGCAGCTGCTACACTGCTCCAGGTGAATCTTGAATACATTTTTTAGTGTATTTTTATTTGGTATGAAAAATTGTGCATATATATATATATATATATATGATGAATTTTGATATATGTATCATTATGCAATGATCAAATCAGGGTAATTAACACCTCCATTACCTTAAATGTTTTTTGTTTCTTCTGAAATATACAATGCATTATTGTTGACTATAGTCACCCTACTGTGAAACAGAATACCAAAGTTGATTTTTTTAAACAAACACAACTTTGTCAGCAGATTGGTTTAGAAACATGCTAGGTTAAACAAAAACATGTTTGAAAACAGGTTCTAGAGCAGGTAATTATAACAATAAAAGCAGCTTTTTACCAATCTCTCAGTATGGACTAGACCTTGGGCCAACCATGTTACAAGTTCATGTAATTATGTTCTCACAACCAACCTATAAAAAAGAAATTATGATTTTCACTGTTTTATAGATGAGAGAACTAAGGCTTAAATGTATACCTTAAATGCTTTGTCCAATATTATACACAGATAATACACAGCAACGGTATAATTTTGTTTTCATAGTGTAATTCTGAGATTTTAATTATTAACTGTTACATTTGGAGAAAAAAATGAAATAGTACCTTATGTTTGTTCATTGATATTTCCATGTATTTGTTTACTTACTATTTATTTATCCATTTATTTATTGGCAGTGCTAGGGATTGAACCCAGTGCTTTGTGCATGCTATACAAGTACTCTACCACTGAACTACATCCCCAGCTATCAATATTTCCTTCTTCTGCTCTTGTTGTATATAATCAACAACGTAAAGTTTACTATTAATTTTCTAATTGTTTCTATAATCTATCACACATTAACAACTTTAATGTTATTTTCATTGTCCAGAAAAAAATAAATGTTCTCAGAGCTTATAACTTTCTCATAATTTCAACAAGCCAAATTAGTTGCCTGAAGGAAAATATTACTATTATCTCCATTTTGGGTCCCAGATTGAAGTTTATAGAGTGTATTTATACTTCCGCTGTTCTTTGAAAACTCCCTGATCTTCCATTCTTTCTGTGTGCTACTGCTCTTCCTTCATTTAGAAACAGAGAAAATGGTGTCCACTGCTTTTAGAATTGTCTTCAGAAAAACCACATTCACTTTCTGGAACAACTACCTTAAACCTGTAAAAAGATCATAAAAATCCTCATAAGAATCCTGGTCTTAGGAAGTGCCAGATGTGACCTTGCCTGTCTCCTACCAGATCCAGCAGTCATTACTCATAGGTAGAGTGGTGGAGCCCTGTAAGCCAGCTGGCAAGAGTGGAAAAGAGCTAATGAGGGCTCACTTTACAAGCGTGAAGGCTTCATTTTAATCCATAGCAAAATAAATAAATAAATAAACAAACTTCAGAATTACAGCACCTAAAATAATGCTGAAGAGTTTGAAACCTGACACTGAATAAAAATAAAAAAGATAATCTTTCAGCTTTTTATCTCCATTTATTTTCCTTTGGGCAATTGGAGGTTATTTTTCTGTGAAAGGAAATAAAGTATGAGGTTATATGTAGACTTAAAATATTAATTATGCTTGTCTTTTTTCTATCCCACTGGTTTGAGTCCTAATCTAAAAATGGAGTATAGTTCATTTATTTAAGGCATAAAGGCGGCTCCTTTTCACAAAGTCTATTGTTCTCTGTTCCTTAAGTACTGAGTGTCTTGTGCTCTGGTTTAGAATGGTCATCTTTCTTTGTAGCAAGCTAAATTTTACACTGCGATTAAATATATTTCTGGTTCACTCTTTGACAGAAACTTCCATGATCAATTTTGCTATAGTAAAGCTGTTTCCATTTAGTGAACCTGGTACATAGCACTTTGTTTTAACATTTTAGACATGCATTAGAAGTTTTCTACTGTTTATTTATGTGAGTAAATGTCATTATACTTTCTTATATTGATCCTCTCATTATCTTTCCCACATCTTCAAGACTCAGTATGGTAGTGCCGGGCAAGGCTGGTTTTAAAGAGAAATGATAATGTTGCTTGAATCAAAGTTACTGGTTTATACTGTAGTTTCTAGGTACCGAATAACTGATGTATTTTAATGAACTGAGATGATTAGTAATTTTTTAAACTTCAGTTTGTAAGAAACCCATATTTAAAAGATTTTCAAAGAGTACAGTTGTCATTACATGCAAACTGAATAACTATGATTAGTGATGCTCCCATACTTTAGTACAAGAACTGAAAGATAAAAAACTAGAGATCTTCCTCCCGTGAAATAGAGGAGCGATAACAAAGAACAAAACCTCAGCATGAGAGGCACTTTAAGGTTTGTACAGACTACAGTAGTCTAAATCATGTCTGGCACTTGCAATCATGAACAATAGAGAATTGGAAATGACCTAGATTCAAAATAGCTTCCAGAAAACATACAAAACGTTCTTCAGTTTCATGATTGCATTATCTTTCCTTGAAAGTAAAAAATTATTTTACTACATACCACTAGGTTTCCAATGACCATGACCATCATGAAGACAGTAAGGCACATGGTTTGGCCGGCGACCTCCATACAGTCCCACATGGTCTCTATCCACTCTCCACACAGCACGCGGAAGACGATCAGGAAGGAGTGGAAGAAGTCGTGCATGTGCCAGCGCGGGAGCTCGCAGTCATTGGAAATCTTGCAGACACATTCTTTGTAGCTCTTTCCGAAGAGCTGCATGCCGACCACCGCAAAGATGAAGACGATGATGGCCAACACCAAGGTGAGGTTACCCAGGGCCCCCACGGAATTGCCGATGATCTTTATCAGCATGTTCAGCGTGGGCCAGGATTTTGCCAACTTGAAAACTCTGAGCTGGAAAAAAAAAAAAGCAAGAAGGCTTGTTAATAACTGTTATTTCTAAAACACCTGTAATTTATAAATGTTGAACTCTACAGTGTCACTATCTCCATTGTACAGGGATAGATTATTTATGTGTCAAACTCTTATCTAGCAAATGTAGCAGATAGTTGATACTATCAGGGTATTTTTCATTCTGAAATTGTCTATTTTATAAATAAAATAATAATATTACCCAGTTTTTGATTTAGCATATTAGTTATAAGATACTCTAAATTTTACAACATAGTATACAAGTACATTAAATAAACATTGCTATTAAGGAATAAAAATACTTAAGTTTAATGGTGCTTAATTAGCAGAGATACATTTTCAATGAACTAGAGATTCTCATTATTTAAAAGCCCCAAACGAATATTTTTTAATTATTTATTTATTTATTTATTTAATTTTGAAGAGAATAAAACAAATACAAAATAAAACAGAACATTTAATCAAAACAAAGCAAAGAATGTCATACAAGACTTCAAGACAAAACAAAAATAGACCAAAATGATTACCATGTTGCCCCTTGCTATTTTCAAAATAACTTCCCATACCATAAAGAATAATACGATCAAACACAACAGAACAGAATAAAACCAATCAATATAAAACAATGAAAGCAATACAGGACTTCAAAACAAGGCAGTTGAAATACTACAGTGGCTACCGTAATGTGTCTTGTTATCTTCAAAGTAGCTGTCAAATGAATATATTTTTCAGTATACTTGAAATACAATGCTGAAGCACACAAATGTAAATGATATTAATACTTAAATTACATAATATATAAAAGAAAGTAAACTAATTTCTTTAGTATTTAGATTCCTTTAATCTAGCTATATCATTATCTTACTGTAACATTAGAAAATTTTCTCAGATTTATTATATTTGGAGCAGAAATACTTGGACCTGAGTGAAAAGTAAAAAGTTTATTAATTATCTACTCATTAATGTGTATAAATGTCTCTCAGCTACTGCACTTGGCATTTGGGGATATGGTTCATACAGGTCTCTGAAGAATCATTTACAGTTAAACAATAGCAGTGTGTTATTTCTGATGCGTCCGTAAATAACAGGCTGAGAATAGTGCATTATTTAACGGTGGCAAAGTGACACAAAGGTGTGAATGTAAGCACTAAAGTATCTAATTTATTTTCCAAGAGCCTGACACACTAAGTAAGAGTTTAATGTTATACTCTCTATTTTCCTAAACTCACTGTATTATCCTGAAAGTTTAACAAACATTTTTAAAAGAACTTGCTTATGTCACTCGCTATATAATCATTTCTAATATTTGTGCTACTTTTTGCATACAACTAGCTTAAAATTAGATTCATAACTATTTTTGAGCACTACAGAAAGAAATTATACAAAGATCAAATACAAGACAACTTTTTAAATAACGAGATATAATATTGGCAACTCTTCCCAGAGAGCGGATTTGGTAGCTTTCTGATCTGGCAGAAGAGACGAATGTGTGAGGACCTTTGTCTGCTACTCCCCTTCTTTACCCACTGTCTCTTGCCTCTTGTCTTGGATTGTATGGGGAAAAAGCAAACAACAAGCAGCTCCATAACTGCTGAGCCCTTGATAGGAGAGGAAGCCCATCTTGGTTCATGTGAAACCTTATAAATGGTTACACAAACCTCAGGTAACTGATTGACTACAGTATTTAATTGTGATTTGAATTTATTTGTGTTTCTCCCTTTCTCCCTCCTCATTAGATCTGCCATTTGATTACTAAGAAGAGAATGGTTGTATTCATTTGGATAAACTTTGTTCATCAAAACTATTATGAAGGAGGACCTACAATCCACTGGTGAGGTAACCCAGATTGTTTAGAAATATATTCAGATAACATTATAATTATGAAAAATCCTGATACTATTACTATGTTAAGAATGATGACTAAATAAATTATAAAAATAAACATTATGGACATTCTTAATTCATTTACCAGTCGAAATGATCGGAGAACTGATAATCCTTCCACGTTTGCCAAACCAAGTTCCATTAAACTAAGGCTCACAATAAAACCATCAAAAATATTCCAGCCTTCTTGAAAGTAATAATAAGGATCCATTGCAATTATCTTGAGAAACATTTCTGCAGTGAAGATCCCAGTGAAGACCTAAATGAAAAATATAGTTGATTAAATGAGTGAATACTCTTGAAACATACATAATTGTTGAGCAATTTAATTTACTCACAGTAAATCAAAGTTAAAATCTGATTTTTAAAAATTGATTTGTGCTCTACAAATTAGTACTCTCAAATGCTCTGTATCCAAGTCAATATTTATTTTTAATTGATTAAGTTTATTGGTACATGCTAGCTATAGTGTTCACATTCATTATAGGGAATTCGTACTGGTATATGGTGTATCTTGATTCTTTCCCCCCATTCCCTCCCTTCAACCCGTCTTCTTCTCCTTATCTACAAAAGTGTTGTTTCCATTTTTTTCTTCTTTACTCATTTTTTCCCTTCCTTCTTTTCCCCCTCCCCTGTCTCTAATTCCCCCTCCCATTTGAACATTTTCTACCCATTTCACACTATTATACAGTTTGGTCCTTAATTACACTTTTAATTTCTCACACTAGAGAAATTATGCAGTAATTATACCTGTGTAATTAAGAATATGGCCTCAAGATGCAGCCACTTACCTAGTAGTGTCTCAAGATTATCCTTCTTTATGGTTGAGTAGTACTCCATTGTATAAATATTTCACAATATCTATTATACACTTTGGTCCTTATTTACACTTTTAATTTCTCACACTAGAGAAATTATGCAGTATTTACACCTGTGTGTCTGATTTATTTCACTTAAGAATATGGTCTCGCCAGGCGTGGTGGCTCATGCCTGTAATCCCAGCACTCGGGAGGCTGAGACAGGCGGATCATTCTGAGTTTGAGACCAGCCTGGGCTACAAAGTGAGCTCAAGGCCAGCCTGAACAGCATAGTGAAATCCTGTCTCAAAAACAGGGCTGGGGATCTAGCTCAGCGGTCTACGCACCTGTCCGGCAAGCACAAGGTCGTGAGTTCAATCCCCGGTGCCACAAAAAAAAAAAAAAAAGAATATGGTCTCAAGATGCAGCCATTTACCTAGTGTCTGAAGATTATCCTTCTTTATGGTTGAGTAGTACTCCATTGTATAAAAGAACCACATCTTCTTTATCTATTTATTGGCTGATTGACATTTAGACTGTTTCCAAGGTTTAGCTATTACAAACTGTGCTGCTATAAACAAAGGGGTGAATCTATTGCTGTGGCAAGATGCTTTTAATTCTTTCAGGAAGATACCAAGAAGGAGAATAGCTGAGTCGAATGGAACCTCTAATCCTAGTTTTTTTGAGGAATCTCCACACTGATTTGCACAGCAGTTGAACCAATCTATACTTTCACTAACAGTACAGAAGAAGGATTCCTTTTTCCCCCACAACCCTACCAGCATCTGTTATTGGTTGATTTCTTGATAATAGTCATTCTTTCTGGGGTGAGGTGGAATCTCAGTGTTGTTTTAACTTGCATCTCTCAGATGATCTGTGATGTTGAACATTTTCTCATACATTTATTTGCCATTTCTACTTCATCTGAGAAGTGTCTATTCATTTCAGATGCCTATTTTTGGATTGGGTCTTTAAAATTTTGGTGCTATATATATATATATATATATATATATATATATATATTCTAGATAGTAGTCCTTTGTGTTGAGAACAGCTGGCAAAATTTTCCCCCACACTTTAGGCTGTCTCTTCACTCTCTTGGTGATTTTTCATGCTGGTCAAAAGGTTTTTAATAAGAACCCATGTTCTTGATTTAAAAAGGATCCCAGTTGTTGATTCTTTATGATAGTTCCTATGCAACTGGGCTTTTGTTCATAAAGTCTTTGCCTGCGCCAATGTCTTCAAGAGCCAAGTTAATATTTAATTGCTCATTCTACTTATAGTTTTACATGGATTCAGACAAAATTAATTCACTTATTTTCACATTAAAGATACAACTTCTGAACTCTGACACTCTTTTCTCTATCCCTCCAAAAATTCACCAAATGTTTATTGGAAATACAGACTTCAGTCACCACATACAGTGGATTAGGACTCTTTCAAGCTTCTTCAGGTAAATCTGGGGCTCAGGAGACTCCATATAATCTGAAATAAACCTGATCACTGCTAATTCTGCAGAGAGTAAAGATATTAAATTTCCTTTTGTTGGAAAATGAAAACACCATTTTCTACTCTTAATTTCAATTTAACAAAGTTTACTGAAAGAAGAAGTGGTTTTAGAACTGGAAACATGTAATAAACTGGAAATGTAATGAAAAGGCCTTTACTTAAACAAATTATCGTATATGTAGAAAATTCTAATAAATCTGTAAAACAGTTAGAACCAATGAATTTCATTATTTTATTCACAAATCAAAAAACCAACAAATTGCTTAATAATAGTTTAGCAAATCATTGCAAAACATCTTCATGGCAAACTACAAAATATAACTGAGAGTAACAATTTAAAGAAATGGAATATATGTACATTCATGGAATAAAAGATACAATATTATTGAATTCAATGTCGTTGATTCAACATTATTAAGAAATCAGCTCTACCCAAATTTATCTATCAGTTTAACCTATTCCCAGTCGAAATCTTGGTAGACTTTCTTTGCAGGAAGTGGTGAACTGACTTTAAAATTTGTGTAGACCTTTCCATTACATTTCAATTTTTATTTGTTTTCCCCATTATAGTCTGTCACACTTGATAAGGCTTCCAGCTTGATGTTGTCTGGAAGTGACAAAAATAGATAAAAATCATTCAAGCTTGCTTAGGAGTAAAACTCACTATGTTACAGCTAAAATGTTAGCTATAATTTTCTCTAATGTCCTTTTCCAATTTACTTTTGGTTCCAAGTTTACTAAGGAAAATTACCTTCCATTCCCATTTTATTGAAGTTTTATTATGTCTTTAGAGTGTTTCCAAATGCTGTTTCTACATTTATTGAGATGCTCTAATGATCTTCTTTCCTTTATTCTCTTAATATAGTCATTTAATTTAAATGTTAAATGAATCTTAAATTTGTGAGATGAACCTCATTTTAAGATGTATTATCTTTATACTGTCGGATTTTATAATTAATATTTTGCTAATGATTTTTTGCAAGGACTTCTATGAGTATAGAGGAGAAAAAATAATTTTAATCCCCTCAAAAAGAACCATACTCTTTGGCAGTCACTTTCCTTTATACCCTAACCACTACTGCCAGTGTTCCATATGCCACCATGAATTTGCCTATTCTGGGCATTTTATATCAATGGAGTTATACAATGCATGACTTTCCGTGAATAGTTTTGTTCACTTAACATGCTTTATCTCTTCTCATGGCTGAATAATATTCCATTATGTAGATTTATTTATTCATTCATCAGTTGATAGATACTTATTTTAACTTTCTATTATTATAAAAACTTGGGTTACTTCTACTTTTTATTACTGCTCATGGCAGATTATTTATGTGGAAATACATTTCTAATTCTCTAGAATGTATAACCACATGGTAACTAATGTTGACCTTAACTTCTATGAGAACAGCTATATTGTTTACAAAAGTGGCTGCATCATTTTACATTCTCAAGAGCAATGTATTACCTTTCCACTTTATCCACACATTATTGTTAACAACTGTTATAATGTGTCTTTCTGACAGTAGCTTTCTAGTGGGTATGAAGTATTATCACATTATGATATTGACTTGTCTTTACCTAAAGACTAAGGATATTGGTTATTTTCATGTATTTATTGGGTATTTGTATGTCTTCTTTATTCAAATGGCTATTCAAATCCTTTTATCATTTTTCAATTGAGGATTTTACCTTTTGGTATTGAGTTGTAATAATCCCATATGTAAATAGACATGCAAAAATATGTGTAAAAGTAAATGTCTTCTTCCTTTCTGAGTTGCAATTTTACTTTATTGACAATATTAATGGTAGCATGACAGTTTTGTATTTTGATGAAGTGCAATTTATTTTGTTGCTTGTGTTTTTTGATATCAAAAAATAAGAAACTATTGTTGAATCCTAGATCATTAGGGTTTATTCCTACATTTCCTTCTCATTATTTATAGTCTTAGCTTTTATACTATGTTTATGATGTATTTTAGGTTCATGTATGTATATGTTATTAGGGAAGAGTTCAGTTTCAACCTTTTGCATGTAGATATTTGCTAATCCCAGTATCATTTGTTTAAATGATGACTTTCTTCAATTATATTGTCTTGTCATCCTTGTTAAAAATCAATTAATATAAATGTGAGGATTTACTGTTGAACTTTCAATTCTATTTCATTGAGCTGTAGGTCTATCCTTATGCAAGTACCAAACTGTCCTGCTTCCTTTAACTTTGCAGTAAGTTTTGAAATTGTAAAGTCTAAGTTTTTAATGTGGTTCTTCGTTAAGACTCTAGGCATACAGTAGCTTGTATTTTCATATGAAATTTGTAATCAATTTGCTAATCTTTGCAACACAGGTAGCTGAGATATTGACAGGGGTTGAATTAAATGTGTAGATTAATTTAGTTGGAATGATCATCCTAATGACGTTACCTTCCAATCAATGAACATGCAATGTCTTTCCACTCATTACTTCTTTGACTTCTTTCAACAGTGATTTGTACTTTTCAGTTTACAAACCTTGAACTTCATTAATTCTGTTTCTATTTTCTTCTTGTTAGTGCTATTATAAATAAAAGATTCTCAGTTTCAAGATTGTTAATAGTACTTAGATCTGCAATGGCTTTTATCTAATGACTTTGTATTGCGAAACCTTGTTGAACTCATTTATTAGTTCTAATTGTGTGTGCAGTTTGCAGGATATTCTAATGTAAGATAATGCCATTTGAGAAGAATTTTACATCTTTCCAGTTGTATGTCATTTATTTCTTTTCTTTTTTTTTTTTTTTTTTTTTTTTTTTTTTTTTTTTTTTTTTTTTTTTTTTTTGGTATTTGCCTCATTGCCCTCATTAAAACCTTCAGTACAATGTTGAGCAGAAATGGCAAGGGGAGATATCTTTATGTTATTTCTGACCTCAGATTGAAAGCATTCTTCATTTTTATTATTAACTATGATGATACAGGTATTAGATCTGTAGATGAACTTTACAAGGTTGGGGAAATTATTTTCTGTCTTAACGTTGTTTTTTTGATCAGGAAACACTGAATTTTCTCAAATGTGATTTTCTGCATCTATTGATAATTATGTGTTTTAAATTTATTTATTTTTATTTTGAAGAGAATAAAACAAATACAAAATAAAACAGAACATTCAATCAAAACAAAATGAAGAATGTGATACAAAACTTCAAAACAAAATAAAAATAAACCAACAATGGTTGCCATGTTGCCCCTTGCTATCTTCAAAATAACTTCCCATACCATCAGGCACAATAAAATCAAACACAACAGAACAGAATAAAACCAATCAAAACAAAACAATGAAAGCAATACAGGACTTCAAAATAAGGCAGTTGAAATACCACCGTGGCTACCGTAATGTATCTTGTTATCTTCAAAGGAGCTGTTTATATCATCAGACATAATAAAAACAAACAAAACAAAATAGTGTGTTTTAAATTTAATATGATATATTTTATTAACTAATTTGTTAGTTTGTTCCAATCATACATTATCAGGATAAATTTCACTTGTCAGGATATTTACTCCAAAATCCTAATTTTTCTGTGTGATTTATTTTGTTGAAAACATTTGTATCTATGTTCAAGTGAGATATGGTTTGTCTGTAGTTTTCTTTCTTTTAAATTTTTCCCTACTTTTGATACAAGGATAATTCTGGTCAACTAATTCCAAAATCATAAAATGAGCTGCTAAGTATTGCCTTATCTTCTAGTTTTTTTAAGAATTGATGTTAACTCTCAATTAAATATTTGACAGGATTCACAATGAAATTATATGGGGTCAGGTTTTCCTTTAATTACTAGTTCAAATTTTACTTGTTCCTGGTCTACTTAGCTTTTCGTTTTTAAACTTCATCTGTGTTTTATTCCACTTGTAAATAATCCTTTTAAAAAGCACAAAAATTGCATATATTTATGAACTACCATGTGACATTTTAATTCATGTATATACTGTGTAATACTCAATTCAGGGTGAGCTTATCTATCTTCTAAACACGTACTATTTCTTATAGTGAAAATATTAAAAGTATTTCTTCTAGTTTGTTTGTTTGTTTTGCAGGGCTGGGATCAAATCCAGGGCCTTTCACATGACAAGAATGTGCTTTATCACAGAGCTATGTTTTGCTTTTCTGAAATGCATATTATAATTGTCTGAAGTCACCCTACTGTGCAATAGAATACCAAAACTTATTTCTCTTATCTAACTATAATTCAGTACTCATTGACCAAATATTTCTTATCCCTCTTGCCCCTTCTTTCTCCCCATGCTTTTGGAATTGCCATCCTACCCTCAACTTATATGGGATCAACTTTTTTAGATTCTACATATAACTGACATCATGCAGTGTTCATACTTTTGTAGTTGCCTTATTTCAATTAACATAGTAGCCTCCAGTTCCATCCATGTTGCTGCAAATGACAATATATCATCCTTTTGATGACTGAGTAGTATTCCTTTGTATATATACAATTACATGATATGGTATAAATGCCATTTTATTTCTCCATTCATTGGTTAAGGGACATTTAGTTTGTTTCATCTATTGGCTGTTGTGACTAATACTGCGATAAACATGGTAGTAAACTTATCTCTCTGACATACAATGTTCACTTTCTTAGGATACTCATCCAGAGGGCTGAGCTTACTGGATCATATGGTAATTCTTTAAGTTCTTTTTTCAAGCTACTGTACTGTTTTCCATAATACCTAATTTACATTTCCAATAGTGTGGTAGTGTTCTTTGTTCTCTACATCCTCCACAGCACTGGTCATCTTCTGTCTTTTGGTTATAGCCATTCTAACTGGGGTGAAGTGATATCAAGTCATGGTTTCGATTTGCATTTCTCTGATTATTAGCGATGATGCACTTTATTTTTTCATTTACATGTTGGCTGTTTGTGTGTCTTCTTTTGAGAAATGTTGATTAAAAGACAGTCTTTTCAAAATACACTGCTGGGAATATTGGATATCTACATGCAGAAGAATGAAACTTGATCTGTATCAGTCATCATACACAAAAACCGACAGCAAATTAAAGATTTAATTACAAGCTATATAGGAACTGTGAAGCTACTAGAAGAAACCATAAAGGAAATGCTCCAGAAAATTGGGATGGTCAAGAGTTTGCTAGATAGGACTTCAAAAGCATAGGAAACAAAAGCAAAAATAGAAAAATAGAATTAAATCAGACTAAAAAACTGCAACAACAACAAAAGCAAAAAATGAGCAAGGAGATAGTCTATTAAATGAGAGAGAAAGTATTCATAAATTACATGTGACTGAGATTAATGTCTGGAATACATAAGGAACTCAAATTCCTATGTTTTTCTACAGTTACTATCAGCAGTAGGTTACTTTCTAGGAATTTTCTAACCCATCTTAGTTATCTAATTTGTCGCATATAGTAGTTAATAGCATTTCTTTTCATAATGGTCTTTTCATTTCTGATTGTTGTAATCCTAATTTCTTTTATTTTGGTTAGCCTAGCTGAAAATTTGTAAATTGTGTTGATTATTTCAAAGGACCAACTTTTGAGGTTAGTGATTTTCTCTCTTTTTCTGTTTTTCGATATTTTCATCCTTCTGCTAACTTTGAGTTTAGTTTGCTCTTCATTTATAACATAAAACCCATGGTAAAAAAAAAAAGACAACTTTTTACAATCAATAATTTACGCTTATCTTTACTATCTAAAAACTGTTTAGCTGCCACTATTATTTAGAGTATTTTTCTTCATCTTAAGAATCTTTTTACTTATTTCTCTTATGACTTCTTTAACCCATCGCTCATTTATGAGTAAAGCATTTAATTTCCACATATTTATAAATTTTCAACAATTATTTCTGTGATTTCTTCTTTAATTTCATTTTTGTCAAAACTATTTTGCAAAGTTTTAACTTTTTTCAGTTTTTCAGAATTTTTGAATAACTGAACATATACTTTATCCTGGGAAGTATTTCATATGCATTTGAGAAGAAAGTGTCCTGTCTATATATGTTCCACGATTCCATGATTCACCTCCACTACAAACCTTACCTTACCTAACACATAAGACAAATCCTACCTTGAATTGTTCATCTGCTGTTCGTGTCTTCCTAGCATTCACATGATGATATCCTAATTTTTGGCTTCATAGTTCCATTAATTTACTCTGACACTATTCTGCTACACTATTCTGGACAAATATGATATTCTAGTCTTGGAACTAAAGTGAACAAAGTAGAAATGATCATGTAACTCTAATCAAGTTAATTTTATTCAATTCTTTGTTCTGAATTCAATCTACTAGTTAGGGAGCATGATCTTTCTGCCCAGGGAGCTACATTGTTAGAAAAATCTAGTAAAACCTTGGCAACAATGGAATACCCAGCCAGAGATCAGGAAACATATTGAGAAGAACCGGGGAAGAAGCTACTTCCCAGTGACACTGACAGAGAACTAGAATTTAGTCAGATTAGAAACCGGAGCTAGACTCAAATAAAATGTAGTTAGTTGAGGCGATGAAGTCCCTTTATGTATGCTTAAAATCATTTGCTATATGTTCTACACTATACCTCCATAAATCTCTCCTGCATCACTTACCCATTTTTTTAGATGTGATGTTGAAGAGATTCCTATGAAAGTGAAAATTTGGGCTAAGTAACACTATTGTCTTTTCCTACTGTAAGTTTCTGTGATTTGTGACCACAGTGTGACCTGAAATAGCTTATATGGTCTCTGGTAAAGCTTTCAGACCTTCCACTGCTCTGTCAATTTTTCATGGATATGGTCCCTCCAATTGTAAAATAATGAAAAATCATAGTATCTGATACCTTAGAACTAATTTTGTAGAAACCTAGAGAGAGATTTCATGTAAACCATTTAGTGCAGTCCATGATGCAAAATAACTGCTCAATGTAAATTAACTTTGTCACTTGATTCAGTTAAGGACCTATCTGAAATATAATAAAAATCGAATTAATAAAATTCTTAGTGGTTAATTCAATCCTTAAAATATTATGTACTATATTTATATTAGTTATATATATAGCCTGTCTATATGCTCATTTATAATATTGTAAAGTGAATTTGTCATTGGTTATAATATACTTTTATTGCGTGATTTTATTTGATTTCTCTGCATAAGACCATTGTACTTTCATTTCTATCACTCTACCATGCAATGCTAATATCAATTTTTAAAGTGAAAACATAAACCTTTTATCATTTGTGCATTCCTAAAATTATAAGAGAAATTTAACCAGAGTAATCCCCATATCAGAATTTTGTCCCAAATGATCCATCTTTAGGTATTTGAAAATGATATTTCAAAATTATTTGGCTTGTTATATTTCAAAATGAGTTTTACAAACTTAGACATGTCCTAAGTAATTTATTCTAAATGCCTGAGAAATATGTCAGGATTTTCTCATCACAGACCAATTTTCTCTGTATTTCTTAGTCGCGTTTCTAATGAATGAGCAATTAAATTCAGTTCTACAACAAACTGTGTATCTGATCTGATTCTTTTTGTATTATGTTTAGAAGTGACAGTATGCTTTTGTTATTAACCAAAGCATGCTAAACTTTTGCTGCCAGGTGGCCAAGGCCAATAGTCTCTATTGTAAGAGTGACATGTAAAGCTCACCAAGGCACTCGTGAACTCTTTCAGTGGGAAGAGGTGCCCTCAAGAAGTCTTACCAGGTTCCCGACAGACAGCACACTGCTGAACTGCTCTGTCATGGGATAGTGCTCCATGGCCATGAAGAGCGTATTTAAGACAATGCAGATGGTGATGGCCAGGTCAACAAATGGGTCCATCACAACCAGGTTGACGAGGTGTTTCACCTTTAACCACGGTTTACAGCAGTCCCAAATTAAACACATATTAGCAAATTTATACCAGCAGGGTGGGCATTTTTGTCTGGATTCTTCAAGTTCTGGAAGAAAAAAATTAGAATCCTCATGAAAACTGGATACTTTTTAAAATAGTCTTTGGTTTAAATTAAAAGTAACTTTCAAAAGCTCCACAGTTGTAAAAAGATACAGGTTAATTTCATGGTGGAGCAAGAAAAAGACTTATAATGGGTTTGCTGCCATAAAAATGTTGGGCAAAGAAAGGCTAGTAAACTTCTGAAATTTTTCATGGCTAATTATGGTTTCCAAGATTCTGTCTGCAATATTAAACTGTTGGATAGTTGTCTTCAAGTCTACCAGAAACTAAACATTAGAATTTATATTGTAAGTACACTTGAAGCTCATCTACATTTCAGATAGAGGTTCAAGAAGCATACATGTTAACAAAAACTTCTCAAGAGGTGTCTTGAAAACCTTACCAATCATACTGAACTTCAGGTTACTTGCATGTATGCATTGCTGGATTTCAGTGAGAAAATTTTGTGCAGGTCTCAGGTAAAAAATATTTCATTAAAATTAAGCTTCATTCTATGTAGGCTAGCATATTAATATCAAAAAGTTTATTTCCTATATATTTCTCAATTTAACTATAGGATACAAAAGAAGAGGGGTTACCAAACAATAAATTGGCATCTTTACTGTTGGCATAAATTAACATTTCTCAAAGTGAAATTAGGTATTGCCAAAAAAATACAAGGAAATTTTAGGTATAATATACATAGAATTAATAATTTTCACCGTATGCTTTTATTTTAATATACTGCAATTTAATTCTCTGTAAACCTGTGATATAAAATTTCATATTAAGATTTTTAAGACAAAAGTACAATGCTTTCAAGAAGATTTCCAACTACGTAAGAGGAGAGACAAAGCAGCAATGCACAGGTCTTTTAAAGCCTTATCCTACGTACTGAAGTTTGGTAAACACTGGCAAAGAATTTGGAAGACCTGAGAAGTGGAAAATTATCTACCATCTTCTTTTGATAAGATGGCCTCTTAATGAACTCATCAGTGGCATGGGAGGCATGGTTCGTTGTTTTCTGCCAGTATCATTGCTGCATATCTTATTACTGCTGTGGCCAGACATGGAACCACCGTTTCGTAGAATTAGAGGAAACATTTCTTCCTTTATCATGCATGGTATAATTGGCCCTGATCAGTCACTTTAGTACCAGTATTCTGGCAACCGGAATATCTTTCCACATCTGGTATGATTTACAAGGAACTAAACTTCGTAAGGGAGGAACTAGCATATGAAGTGAATTATGGCCATAAATAATAATTTTTCTCCAACTGTTTAACATTTGCCACAAATTAATGCTATAGAGTGTATTATACCCCTAAAGAAAATGTATTTATTGCTGATTTTTAAAGCAGAATTCCATTTAAAGTAAAATCTTCAATTATCTCTTTGGATATTAAAATTCTTCAACTGAACAATTTATTTCCATTTCATTTAATATGTAATTTGGTAAACAAAAAATAATAGAGCTGCGAATCAAGGAAAAACATAAATATAGTATACTATTATACACTACTTAATTTCAGCTAGTTTTAAAACTCTCAAACTCATGTTCATACCAAGAAGAAAAAAAGAGATAACAACATTTACAATAAATAAAACAGAGAAACTAGAAAATCTCACTTTTCTTGTTTACTGTCAGCATAAGTTTTTTCTTGCTTTCTTTTTTTTACTGCTAGCTGTCAGAAAGAGAAATAAATGGGAGTAGAACAGAAAAATAAATAAGAGAAATGTTGAAACAGGGAAATTCAGCAGATGCAGTTCATCTTGACACTAGGGAAAATTGAAGCAAAGTTATTTAAGTTTTAAAATAAAAGCATTCAATTATTCATTCCAAAAAAAGAAAAAGAATCTCACATTGCGAAACAAAGTAAAGCACTCAGCAGAGAACGACAGCCACCTCTTCATTGCTCCTGTGTGGGTTCCCCACACTGAGAATCATACACAGCTGCAGCTTGCATCTTGCTGCCTCACCTTGATTCCCCCAGTGCTCTTCACTCACAGGCCCACCATCCTTTATTAAGGTGACCAGGAAGCATTTCCATACGGTTTTGCATTTAAAAACATTTTAAAAAGTAAGCAATTCATTTTTGCTTATCCACTACTCCTTCACTAAGTATGAGCCTATTCATTACTCTGGACAATGAAGACTTGGCTGTAGTTTCAAGAAGGAAAACAAAAGTTGCCAGCTGGATCAAAAAGCCTGGATCATCAAAAGGAAAAGTAAACTGAATCTTAGAAGAAATGATATTCAAATAAAGGGATCAGATCAACCAAGAAAACTTTCCACAATTGTCAGGACCAAAAAAGAACAGTCCTCAAGTCAGCTCTAGAATGCACATATGTGCTAAATAATGCCACCAACCAATCTTGACCAGTGCCACAGTGTTTAGCTATAACTGAAAAGTCAGCCTTTCATTCTATGTAACTCATGAAAATCAGAATAAAACTTAGTTACTGTCTGTCACAAAAATATAAAGTCGAAAGCTTTGCAGATATTAAAAACAAAACACTCTTAGTGTGTTATTTCCTAAAGTACACTTGTTCTTAAAACACCCTGTGAGACACTTTTCCATGGAGAAAGATATGGGGGCATTTACTTTGAATCAATATCCTAATTAATGTACAAGTCCGATGTTGTCATGGTTTTATGTTTTATAAGTAATTTCTTACGTTAGTTCAAACTTAATGCTATTGGAAGTGCAAAGTATGACTGTTGGTTTAGACTTACCCTGTCTCCTTCTCTACTTCCTGCTTTAGGGAGCAGGAATGCTGCTGACATCGGTAGCAGAACCACTGGCAGCTTCCTCTCAGTGGTTTTGCTATGGCAAGGAGCGGAAGACCAGAGACTCTTCAAAAGATTTACCTGGAGGGATAGGGAGGAGCAAGCTACTGGCAGCTGGGAGGGAAGAGGGAGTGCGAGCTAATGCAGGCGAGGTTGGAGAAGAACGTACTAGAGTTTAATATTCCATTGAAATCACTGAAGAGATTTCTGATACTGTATTAGGATATTACGAAAACTTGGTCATGTGCTACTGTCCTGTCTGTGATGTGTATAGTCATCTACACGGTAAGTTTTTTGTGGCTGTGACTTTTAGACTTTTGGTGCTGATGTTGACTTTGTGGAATCTTTGCATTAAGACTAGAAAATAATTATTCCAAGAATCTACTCAGTCCCAAGAGATACCGTACTTAATGTCAAGAAAGACTCTCCCTTGGTTTCATTTTTCTTCTTTTCTATTTCTGCCTTGACACATCCACACAGACACACAGAGAGACATGCAGACACACACTCACACACACACACACACACACACACACACTTTTACTTATGTGGGAAAGGGTTTGGTTTGAGGGAAAGTCAAAAGAAGGAGA
This sequence comes from Cuniculus paca, assembly GCA_004365215.1. Taxonomy (NCBI): domain Eukaryota; kingdom Metazoa; phylum Chordata; class Mammalia; order Rodentia; family Cuniculidae; genus Cuniculus; species Cuniculus paca. The sequence continues at coordinate 20,379 of RJWT010011322.1, forward strand.
GATAGAGTACATTTTATGTGAAAATAGGGAGGGAAAGGCAGAGATGGGGAAAGGAGGATACAACACAGTTTACGTAAAAGTACTTTCCAACTAGTTAAAGTTGACAGTTGTTGTTTGAATTGATTTAGAGCACAGAAAGGCAAAAATGTGTGAATTAATACCATCATACAATAGAAAAACTAAAAATTATAGTATTTATTGATTAATCTGCGTGCCAAGTACATAGGTGCTTTATATATGATGCTTTATTTGGTCTTTATAAAAACATTATGTCTGATCATCATTATTCATATTACATATTACACTGACAGAGAAACCAAACTTCAAAGTGTAATTTAGCACATTAGCATGTGGTTGAATCAGGAATTGATCGCAAATTATGTTGACCTCAAAATCTCAACCCTGTTATTATGAGATCCAGATGTCTAAGCATCATGTTAACATTCAGATATAATCTGAAACTAAAGAGAAAGCTGACATAACTATAATATTCTGGCCGGAGAGAGAAAAAGTAGGACTATAGAATATTAACATGTTGTTTGAATGAAGTTAATATCAAAAAAATACAATTTTCATCTTTTAATTACATTTGCTTTAAAGGAATGACTTTTTAAAACTTGTATCTCAAGTAGTCAAAATAATTCATTATCATAATGACAATCGTTTATCATTACACTCTTTTCAATATCATGCATGCAACAATCTTCAAGCATTTAGAATTTAATCTATGAAAATAGCTTTCCAAATGTACCTTGAATTTGCAGCAGCTTCCAGGGGACTAAATGAAAAAATTGATGAGAGTAGAATCCATGGATTTTACTTTTACTTAGCAAAAAGTATTAGTGTTAATATGGTAGCAAATTATATAGTGGTTTCATGGAATTTAAGGAAGCGGTTTTAGGTCATTACCAAAGTACCACCAAGTAGCTATGCATAAAACTCTTGTCATACCTTCCATGGTGTTGGTCAAAATACTGGCCATGCTCATTGCTCTTTGTCTTGATGGATCTTCCAGCAAATCCATGGAAACATGGTAAGAAATAGATTGTCTCTTCCTTATTTCTGTTTCAGTAGTCGTGCCCTAAAAGTAAAATTTCAGACGAAATAACCTTTTTTAGTGAGGGTAGCAAAACCCTAAGCACTCCTATAATAAATGTCACTTAATTAAGGTTCATCATGTTTTCTAAAATGTAAACAACTCATGGTGAAATTCCTGGAATTATCTCTTTTGCTGAGTGTTTGAAAGTCCATCAGATTCTCAGCTTCCTGGGATACTTTGTGTTTGCCAAAGTAGACTTTCCTATTTTCTCACATTTCAGCTATGGCCTGGAGGGACCATGTCTACTATTGCACAGGTAACTTTTTAGCATTTCAACCAATCTGGCAAAGGACTTTAGACTGAACTATATTGTTTCTTGATTTACAACCAGGTTCAGTTATTAGATTATTATACACATATATTCATTTATCTCAATGTATGAAAAATGCTTGCATTCCACAATGTGCTTTACTTGAGTATGTGAATTCCAGATATAAAATGCTTGCATTTATTAAAAACTGGTAGGGCTGGGGCTACAGCTCAGCAGCACAGCACCTGTCTGGCAAGCACAAGGTCATGAGTTCAATTCCGGGTACCAAAAAACAAATAAACAAAGCAAACAAACAAAAAACTAGTAACATTTCCTAATATCCAAAGAGTAAAACTGAATTTTAAGTAATATATAACTTTGTCATACACTGAAGTTGATTATCATAGGACCAAGAGCCAAATTCAAGCATTTAAAATGTGTTTCAACATGTTATTAATAAATAAGAAGTCATTCTCAGCTTTCTAAGTACTTTCACTATTTCTAAAAGTACAATATGAGTGCTGCTATTCATCTATTTTGAACTTCCTGTGATGTGAGCAATTAGTATTATGTTTTATCATTATTAACTACATATTTCTAATGTACACATATTCCAAGTCAAAGTTTCCATACAACTGAAATGATTGTCACTATTGGTTATAACGAATGAGTCACTCTAAAACTAATCGTAAGGTAAAAAGAGAAATAAAATAAATGAGTAAAATAAATGCTAAAGAGAAGTAAAGCTTTAAGGAAAAAAAATTAAGTCACATGAAAGTTATACAGTCTCTTCTGCTTTACAGAGGACCATAGACAGAACTCTTGATCTGTTTAATGTTTGAGTCCAAGACTTACAATATTACCGAGAGAACTCCTGAAATTAAGTGCAAAGTCCAGGAAATTGTGTGCTTTGGAAAGTGTCATTTCCCCACAGCTGTCTACTTTTTATTCTCCTTTGTTCTCTTCGTCCCTAGCACCTGCTTCGCGTTTGTCTGCACATTCACCCACTCTGGGAAACAGTGCAGTGAAGCACCTGGCTGATCAGCTGAAGATGAGAGGTGGGAAATACAGGGTCTACATTAGGCTGTGCTTCAAACCTTGCCTTCAGAGATTCATTCTGTCCACTCTGATAGCACAGGAGATTTACGATGATCACTGGTAAGTACAAATAGCTTCTGACAGACATTCTCTTTTGTGTTCGTGCAAAAAAATTATGGATTTGGTGTTTTTTTTTCTTTATGCTCAATTGACATTATCAAAATTAGCAATGGTAATACTTAATTATGTGTGAGAACCATGTGGGATTCGTGTTATGGATAAAGATTCCCAGGCTTTGTTATCTTTAGTGTTTCATTGAAGTAGGTCTGGGTTGGCCCCAGAATTTCCATTTTTAAGAAGCAGCCATAATATTCTGATGTAAGAAGTCTGAGAGGGAAATATATTTAGAGAAATACTGGTTTAAAAGAAAGTGTTTCTTTAGCTATCTTTTTATTTATTTATTTATTTATTTATTTAAGAAAAGTCAATGGATGGTAATATTTCAATATGGATAGAATGAAGTTCTGGTAGCCAGCATACCTGGGGTCAAATCTCCACCATCCACAGGTCTCAGTTTCCTTCTCTGTAAAATGGGGATAATATTAGTAACTATCATAAAGAGTTGGTGCGAGGGTCAATTGAGTTAA
>RJWT010011323.1:0-23402 GCA_004365215.1 Cuniculus paca
AGATGCAGTAAGGCTATCTTGCCTGGCCTCTGTGTGCTCTAGATGTGCTGTTTTCTCTACCCTGCCTTTGCTCTTCACTCTCTTGTGGACTCATTCATCTTCTGGCATGGCAGCATGGCCTTTCTGGAGGTCACTACCTGCTTAGCACATGTTTACAGCTGGACATCTGCTGGAGCCAGTCATGTCCAAACATCGAGGAGTGGCTGCCTGCATTGTAGAATCTGAAACACCAAGTAACCTGCAGCCCTTTTTAGTGGGGATGGAGTCTGTCTGCTTTTCAACAGGGATCTGCTTAAATAATAAATTCCATCAGAGGAAGTGCACTGAGAAATTCTGATTCAGATTTATATAATGAATGAGACTAGAGCCTTCTCTGGACAGCAGACTTCGGTAAGTGGAAAAAGAGATCATTAGGGCAGATGACAAGGTGCCACAGGGACTGAGGAAGAGACTAGACAGCTGAAGACAGGCTCTAGGGATGATATCACAGCTTCGTTTCAAGTCAGTCTTACAAGTCTATATGGATGAAGGAAAAAATTGGGTAGTCACTATCACAGAGCACTTAGAATAACTCTCTTTTATTAATTAAAAATCTCCAGGTTAGACATAATGCAGGAAGCATGTATTTGTCTTCAATTTGCATGGCAGAAGCACTGAGGGTTATTTATCTCCCCATCAAACATTTCCATACTCCAAAGTATCAGCCCTCTGTGTTTCCTCCATTCTTGGCCAGGGACTGTAGGTGGGGATAAAGCATATAACCCAGGCTTGGACAATCAATCCATCATAATTTTCTACCCATAGTGTTTGGTTTGGGATTAGAAGCAACAATGACATTCAATGATAATTTTGCTGGGACCAAGACAGATGTCTTTCTTGTAAGATTGAACCTGACAGAATATAAAGCTGGATTTCTTCCAGCCATCTGGAAATGACCAGGAGCTTGAGACTGAAACCAACACAAGGCAGACAGACCAGAGAGGTAGAAAAAAATGTCTCAATGACATTGCTTGTACTCTGAATTCAGCAAATCCCGAAGCTTGGTCGTCTAGTGAACTTTTCAATTTATTTGGGTGGGGGGGTTAAATAAGTTTAGTGTGAAGCAAATGTTTACCATTACGAAGCTATGACTGTATCATGACCATATCAGTTCCATGCATCTGATGAACGAGGGAAGGAACAGGTGGGGCAGGACTATTGGCAGAAGTTACAGGGTGGTGAGCTGCAGTACTCCACGAGGAAGAGATTTCAAGAGTATGAAGAGGCTACAAGCTCCCTTGAGGGTGAATGCCTTTATTTATTCATTTATTTATTATTTATTCATTCTGTGCAATGTGCACAGAATGGTCTCTTGGAAAGGACAGTAGAGAATACACTCAAACATCAAATGGGGGAAGTTGAACAGAGTATTCTTTAAATCTATGTGTTAATGACCACAGCAATAGAATTACATGCCCTTTCAAATTCCCTCTCTAGGTGTCTCAGATATAAACAAGAAATGATAAGCATAATGTGGCTTGAGAATTGTAATTCTGTGGTGCTGATAACAACCCTAGTGAACAGAACTTTATCGCTAATCTAACCTTGGCTCACACCACTGTATGATTCATGAGCCCCCATTTTCTTCAGGGCAAAGATGGATTATGAATCCTAGTACAGTATACAGCCTTGCACACAGGCTGCACTCAGCTGGGGCTTACAAGTAAGTGATGTCTCAGCATGAGCTGCTCTAGTTAGGATCCCTTATGGAACACAGCTACTTGGCAGTCTTAGATGTGGTCATGAGTTCCTTAGGTTGATGATAGGCTCTCCGATACCACTTTACCCTGGGAATCCAGCTGGGCTGAGAGGAACTGCTGGGCTCAAGACACAGAGGAGAGGAAACCATGCAGTCTTCAAGTCTTTCCTATTTGGTCTGTACCTGACACTGCATGTGTCTGAAAAGATACAAAGTCATGCATTCATTTGTTCATTCAGCAAATTCTCATCCAGAATCCATGGTGAGCCAGGCTCAGGTTGTACAGTGCTGAGCAAAGCAGACACAGACCCTGCCTGTGGGCTTCTAGGATGACCCCTTTCCACCGAGTCTGGGCTTCTCCTTTGCTATTCGCTCAGGTATTCAGGGTCTGTCCTGTATTTCCTTTGGAGTCAGGACTATTTGCCACTTGCTGATGCCAAAGTCCTTGTCTTCAAGTCTTTTTATTTGCTTCTCCTTTTGCCTTAGAATATACAGCTCCTAGAACCCAAAAATTTGTTAATCTGTGGCTGGATCACAAAATCCTGGCTGGGTTCTCTAAAATCTAGCTGAGGCCTGGGCTTCCCAGGAACAATTTAATGGTTATGATCATTGCGAGTTTTACATTTTAAATATCCATTTGGGATAAATCAGTAAAGCCCAGTTTGAATTCTAAGAAAAGCCCTGACAGGTGACGGAAAAGGTTGCCGTGAGGTTACCACTCCCAGCAATGGTTGAAATTTTGGCTCTAAAGCCTGAAGATGTGGGTTCTGGCTCTACCTGCTGCCCAGCTGCCTGAATTCTATGCCTGAAGAGATGCACTCTCACTGCTTGCCATGCAGCAAGGGATGTGCCAGGCTCTTTTCCCCCATATTTCACATCGCAGCAACTCAAAGCTGCAGGGGCGGGGGAGACAGGATCCAGTCCCCAGGGACCACCTTGCACACCTATCCTGGTGGGATCCGGGTTCACCTTTTACCCTCAGTGTGGACCACGGCTCTGGCACCAGACTGAAACCTCCTTGGAGCAAAGAGAAGCCAGCTAGTGATTTTGGGAAACTTCCTCTGTGTGTGTGCGTATGTGCGTGTGCGTGTGTGTGTGCGTGTGTGTGTGTAGCGGTGTCAGGTTGGGAAGGTGTAAAGAGGCACAAAGCTGGAAGGAAGGAGCGCTCCTTGCCAGAGACAGAGGGTGCTAAATCTGACCTGAGTCCAAGACAATCTCCAAAGCGCTCGGATGCTACATGCCCACGTGCGTGTTCCAGCGGAGCAAAGACCTGAGAGTCCCTGTCGGAGGCAGAACCAGGAGACGCAGAGGGACCGCAGGCAGAGCCCAGCGAGCGCGCTGCCCTGGCGCTCAGCCCAGTGGCCGCCCACTGGCGGGGGAGCCACGAAGGGGAGGCGGTGGCAGCTGCGGCGGCGGCAGGGTTTCCCCGGGCTTCCCCTCCCCGGGTCGCAGGCGCAGGGTGCAGGCCCAGGACGCGGAGGTGGCGCCCAGGCGCTAGGGGTCCAGGAGTCCCCGAGGCGCCCCGGCTTCCCTGGCGGACGCGGCGTCCGAAGCTCCGGGAGCGCCCAGCACAGCATCCCGGAGCCCCGGGGCCCACGGCGGGAGGTCTAGGCTGAGCCCTCCCTGCTCCCTCCCGCCCCCGCCGGCGCCCGCCTCTCGCCAGCCTCTCGCCCCCGCCCGCGGCCTGGAGCGCGCCTCCCTCGCAGCCCAGGGTCTGGCAGCCGCGCGGGCGGAGCAGCGGGAGCCGCGGAGAGCATCAGCCGCCGCTGCGGGAGCTGCTCCGGCCGCACCATGCGAGAGCTGGCCATCGAGATCGGGGTGCGAGCCCTACTCTTCGGGGTCTTCGTGTAAGTAGTGGCGCTCGGCGGGCGGGGCGCACCGACGCGAGGACCCACAGACCGAGCCTTTCTGCGCCCCAACTTTGTTTGCAGCGCTGCATCCCTCCCGCGCCTGGGTGGGAGGTCCCCTCCGCACCTGGTGGCCGGAATGTGTCCTAGGGGACTCAAAGACCCCTGGGACCCTCGACACAGAGCGACCCTCGCGGACCAGGGCCAAGGCTGGACCTTCTCGGCCCCGGCCGCACTGTGCGGCGGGTCTGCTGTTCTGATCCCGCAGGCGCCTTTCTGCGGCCCCACACCACCTGTCCTGTCCGGGGAATTTAGGCTGCTCCCGTGGCCTAGGACGGCATCTTGACCTGCGCCCTCGGGAAGTTTATCCCTCTGGGTGATCCTTCCAGGCCGGCTCTGGCGGTCTTTGCTCTTGGTCCCATCCCCATCTCCTCGCCACCCTGCCTTGTCCAAGGCCAGGCTGAGTCTCCTTCAGCGTGCCTGACTCCTGCGCCCGCTGGGGTCCCGCTGAGCGTTTTCCCAGGAGGCGCTTGCAGTACTTCTCCCGCTGGAAAACTGTTGCCTAGGAAGCTTAGCAGCTCAGGAACCTCAGCCCAGGTGTGGGCCGAAGAGCTCGGTTTAAAGTGGTACCTGCTTCAGACGCGGAGCAGAAGCCCTTCTGGGGAGGCAAAGAAGCGCCCTGGGGTCTCTAGCGACAGGCACCTGGGGACAGCAGTTTCAGAAACGGGGATGGGTCACTGACTCAGATTCCTTGGGAAATGTTTGAGTTTCCTTGGCTGTCCCGGGAATCACATCAGCCTCCAGAGCCCAAGTGAAAAGGAGGTATCCCATCTCTGTTTAAGAACAAAGCCCAGACTTTAGCTCACTCTGCATCCTCCTGCCCCTCATTTGCACCCACATCTGCACTTGTCCCTCTATTAGCAGGCCAAGTTCTCCCTGTCCTTCTGCCCATGACTCTTCGGAGGTATTTTAAATGAGTGAACTTTCTGGTTACCACTTTTTGGGTCAAACCCTCACCAAGAAAAACTGGAGGCCCCTCTCTGACTTTCTGCCCCAAACCGGATTCATCCACCATGGCAGGTGTGCTGTGTCAAAGATGACTTCTGTTCTTGCAGCCCATAGTGTACACATGGAAAGAAATGCCCTTTTTTGCATGTGTTTCTTTACTAGGGATTAGATTCATCCAGAGTGTTTATTCACACCATCAGAAAAGGCGATGAGCTCCCCCAGATGCAGGCAAGCCCCCCTCTCCCGCTTTCTGACTGAACACTGGTGTTATTCACTGAGAAGAAGGACCGAGAACTTCATTTGGGTCCCAATGGATTTGGAAAAACAAAAATATTTCTCCCTCCTCTTACTCTGTTTCTCTACCTTCGGAATAAACATTAAAACTAACAATTGCTGTGTGATCAGATGGGGACAGTTTCTAGTTTGCAGATAGACTAAAATCTCATTAAATTATTATGTGATAGAAATGATAAAATAGTGTTCAGTGCACAGCAGAATTTAACATTTGTTGGGTGAATGTGTGTGTAACAAATGCTGAAATAAAGTGAGATTGGCTCTTAGTTTACCTGCTTTGATTGCTGCTGAGAATTCTTATTTTATTTATTTATTTATTTATTTATTTATGTATTTGTAGTTTTTTGAGACAGGGTCTCTCTATGTAGTTCGGGTTGGCCTTGAGCTCACTTTGTAGCCCAGACTGGTCTCAAACTTGCAAAGATCCTCCTGCCTCAGCCTTCTGAGTGCTGGGATTACAGGAGTGTGCCACCATGTCCGGCTGGGAATTCTTATTTTAAAAATGGTCTAGTAAAATGTAAAATATTTATATCATTTTCAACTTTCCCTTCAAATAGTCCCCAACCATTTATGAGATGTTTACAAATATACCATGGTCTGTGCAGTGAATTTGAAAACTTGGTAATTATTGTTTATGTGCTGCTGGCTTCCATTAAGGATGTTGTGCAAAATCAGACAGGCATTTTACATTGTTTTTGTTCCAAAAGTCCCCCTTGTATTACTTAATGTGGGATCTGCTGTCATCTCCCCCAGTGGGACACAAATGGGTATTGGAGGCATTTTTGGATGATTACATGTTTCATATAAAACTGGAGATGTTAACTTGTAGCTCTCTTTTCTGCAAAGACTGGTTGTGGCACTGATGCAGGCCCCCCCCATGGGGGTGGGTCTTGGCACTGATGCTGTTGTCAGGCAGATAGTGACTTCCTGAAGACCCTAAGAACAGATACAGGTGACTTCTTGTTTTCTCAGATAAGTTTTTGGTGCCTTGACAGAGGCTGGCTTTGGGGGAAAGTTTTATTCTTTCTTTTGCCAATGCTGGAGGGCTGACAGAAATTGGTGGGTTCTGTGCAACTCTGCCCATGAAAATGGTGGTCTTCCCAGCGAGAGGAAGAATATGAAGTCCGTTTGGGCAAACCAAGTCAGATTTTCCTGTTTTAGGGTCCATCTAGCTGATGCAATTCATCACCTGTTTTGGCTTGGCATGTTGACTGTATTTCCCAGGATGAGAGCCTGGTTTTGTGAGAGGGAAGCATATCTTACTTCTGCAAATTCGTGCTCTGAAGAAACCTCACCTGTAGATGAGCTTGTTTTATTACTACATTTCCCCTCTTTCCGGAGCAGGGATCCCACTGCACCAAGCCCACATGCTCCCTGTAGATTCCAAGTTAGACCTAGTAACATGTGGTTTGAATCCATAGGTAACAGGGATGTAGGTATTTTTTGGTTTTGTTTTGTTTTGTTTTGTTTTTAGGAAGTGTTTTCTATTAGCAGATCAGGTGTGGTGCTAATGTTTTGTGCAATGAAGATTCCAAGAGGAAACTCTCTGGATAATTTTCATAGATACTCAAAGCCCTTTAGACTGCCCTGTTTAAGATCCTCAAATAGCTGGGGGAAAAATTAGCAAACAATAGTGCAAACCAAGGCTGGCATATAAAGTTTACCCTAAGAAAAAATAAATTATGTGATAGAAATGATAAAATAGTGTTCAGTGCACAGCAGAATTTAGCATTTGTTGGGTGAATGCTTGTGTGACAAATGATGAAATAAAGTGAGATCAGCTCTTAGTCTACCTGCTTCGATTGCTGTAGGGAATTCTTATTTTAAAAACGATCTAGTAAAATGTAAAATTATTAGGAAATATTTAGGAAAAATAAAAGTACAGTGTGTAGCTTTGAGGCCACATTTAGTGTTTGAAGCTTGTGGGCTTGGGACCCTACTGGTCTGACTTAAGGACTGGGCAAAATAGGGAAGAGCAGCACCTTGGGATTCTTTCTATCTGCTGCCACCTTAGACCCCAGCAGAGTTTTGGTGAGTGCTTTCTCAAATGCCAAAGGTAGAACTGGATCATGCTCACCAGCACTTAGCTGTTGATACACAGCCCAGTGATATATTATTAGAAGTGTACTATTTTGCTATTACCTGTAAAGCATCTCTTGTTTATTGAGGGCTTACCACACATCAGGCAGTAATGAAGACTGTCACAAATGCCATTTACCCGATGAGGGAGTATATTGATATATCTTTGTCAAGGTTGAGGAAACTGAAGCACAATCAGATTAAGAGGCTGCCCGAGTTACAGAACTAAGAAACAGCTCTGAGATTTAAATTCAGAAGCTGAAGCTACATAGTTGGAATCTTGTCTCACTTCAAAAAAAAAATGCAGCCAGAATTGGTCAGTTGAGGGCTCACTGTGTGCACTGGGCATGCCACATGATTTCTCTTTGAAGCCTCTTCTCACTCTGAGGTGGATACTGCATTACCCCCAGGTTACATGTAAAGAAGCTGAGTTTCAGAAAGGCTGAGTGACCTGCCTGCTTGTTCAGCTAGGTAGAGGCCTAGTGTGGATGTAAACAGGCCCTCTACCCCAAAGCCACGAGCCACTCAGATAGAAGATATCCACTGCTATGATTCACAAAAGTAAACACATCGTATGAGCAAGTCCCCTCTGTTACCTGTTACTTCCAGGGAAGCAAGTGTATGTGGTCTAAAGTAATCTGTGAGGACAAACATCATTCTAGCTCTAAAATTAAATCTTGGGTTGACCCTTCAAAAACAAAGGGAGGACAGTGTTGGTTCAAACTCCCTTGAAGATGGGACTTGGACTTGTTATAAAATTGGAAGGTAGGATGTAGTCAATGAGTAAATTGCTGGAAAGAAGTTAGCTGTCCATCAGACATAGTACAGAAAGTCCTGCCTTCACAGCACTGCAGAAAGAACCTGGAAAGACAACAGCCATGAAATGGTAGCCTGGGATGAAGGTACTTGCCTGCCACTTGTCCATCTGAGTTTCCTGAACTCCTCTTTCCCTCTGTCTGTAGGTTCCTTTATTTCTTTCCTCCCCGTGGCTCCTGGTGCTCTCTGTCTGCAGTATTCTACCAAGTATAAATCTGCTTCGGATTCTGGGATGCTCAGGTTGTGGCATCTGCTTCATCTCAGATCAGTCCTGCATCTTTCTTTGACTATATAGGAAATCTCTGTCAGGTACTGGGAATGAGAGAATAAAGGCCAGGAAGGCTCCATTGAGCTTACTGTCTAGTTGAACAAGTGAAGAGTAGGCCACTATGTACATGTTCCCCCTATTGCAATCTCTGAATTTGAAACTTTTGCCTTCTAACCTTTCTCTTTTATTGACCATCGATTTGCCAAATCTTTATTTGGCACCTTTCAGATCCCTGAATATGTAGTATTATTCTCTTTCCCTTTCATTAGAAAACTTTGATTGGTGTAATTCTAACAAGACACAGGGAAACTTGGTGCCTTAAATGATCCAGATGACTTGCTTGAGAGCACTAGAGGTTGGTTGGTGTTTGAAATATTGACACTAACAGCCCTGTCATTATTGCTCCTAAGAATTCAGTCTAGTATTGCTCCTAGAGTCTCATTCCAGACTGAGCCAGTCATGTTAATTGGAACAAAGTACTCAGTTTTACTGAAAAGATGGGATAATTAACCCTGGAAGGGATGAGAAGTATGAGGCAGGTGCTAGGGAAGGCTGCCCAGAGTTAACATCTTACCTGAGTCTTGACCATCGAGTGCCAGGTGTACATGACCTAAGAACAAGGACATTTCTACAGAGCAAAGACCCAGAGGCACATTTTGGGTGGGGATCAGCCCTATGAGGTGTGGTCTCAGGCTGTAGTTTTTGGGTGAATATACTAAGAATGGAGTCTCAGATGAGAATGTGAGAGGGCACAGTCCCCTGCTGGATCATACTTAACTGTGAGGTCCTGGACATTCAAAACTAAGAGCACTGTGGTCAGATATTTGCCCAATGGTGGAAAGAGATCATTCCATTGGCCATGCAGGCCTTGTTCACTTTTGTGAGTGACAGTAAACAGCTCTACTGCTTCCACTCTGCTTCACTGCTCTCTGAGAGTTTGTCTTTTATTATGTTGTGCATTGTGGCCAGTCGAACCCATGCTTTGCTCTGAACTGTCAGCTGCTGCATTCTGGGGACTAGGTTAGGTCTTTATCTTTTTTGCTTTCCCTTATTCCACACTTGGTCTTGCTGTGAGCATGGTTAATGTCACCTGACCTGATTTCTGATGATCATTTTCCTAGAACTCTGAGTCTTTTGCATCAATCCAGAGCAAAGTTACTTAAAGGGTAGTCTACTGACTGCCTAATCAGAATTAGGCAGTTAGTAGAATGAGCCTCAGTTCAGATGTTGTTGATAGGTTGGTATTCAGCTGGATCAAATTAAGAAAAGAGCCCTGGAATCTGCATTTTTATCAGGCAATCCTTCTATCCATCAGGTTTGGAAACTAATAATATAGAGTCATTTGAGGGTTTCTTCTCATTCTCCTGCCCTTTCTGACCATGCAATCAAATTTCCTGACCTCCATGCTGTGTAGTTAAATGAGGCCAGATGATGAGCTCTGGTCAGTGGAACATGGGTAGAATGACAGGAATCATCACTAAATTGACACAGCATAAATCCCCTTCATTATGGCATGGAGTTCCATGCTGACATGGCAGAAGTCCAGAAGACAGGGGTCAGGACAATGTCCCTGGATGGTCATGCAACTGGAAGTGGACCCTAGTGGGGGATGAAGAAGGGAACTCTGTTAACTGAGATGTAGGGGTAGTTCGTTACTAGAGCATAAGTCTATTCTAGCTAGTACACCTATAATAATTTTGCTTTTGTCAAATGAGTTGTTCAAAACAAAGTGGTATACTAAAAGACCATGAACTTTAAAGCTAGCCAGGTCCATGTTTAAATTTTGGCTTTGCCATTAATCAGCAAGTTGCTTAAAATCTCTCAATGCCAGTTTCTTTATGTGGAAGTTAAGATAATACTTATCTCACAGAATTTTATTAGATAAGATGCTATTAGTGCCACAGTATACACAATTTAGGTATCTTCTTCCCACTCTTGTCAATCCTTATCACATATATGTAGTGTTTGTGAGTGGCATTGTAGCACAGTGGTTATGATCATGGCCTTTGGCTTTGGGCTGTCAGGATTTAATGATGACTTAAATTTCTGACCTTTTACAACAGTGGTTTCAGGACAGTGGATCAAAAGCATTATCACCACAGCTGAGTTGGATACCATAAAGAAAATGCTCTGTCCCTCTTCCTCATGCAAAGTCTGTTTTCTTCCCACGGAGGTTAGTTCGAAGCAAGTCCAGGGAGCTGTCAACATCAGATCCATGTATGGAGGATCAAGTGTCCCCAAGCTCCTTTTCTTTCCTTCCTGGGAAGATATTTGCCTGTTTGTTTAGTAAATAGAACATCCTTCTGTTTGAGATATTATTTGCCACTGTAAAATGAGTTGCCATATCTAGAATTCTGAGACTTGATGGTCTTTCCCCACAGGGAGATAAATGCTTATAGCATGACAAAAAGAGATCATTCGTTTCAGAACTTGCGGCTACAGTTACCTCAATTAGCTATAAAGGTTATACCTTTTTTGAGTCACATAAGGCTTATAAAAGCTCAATGTTTCTATTTTTCTGGGATAGTATTTATAAATATGAAAATTATCTTAGTAATATTGCTTGTTTTAAAAATGTTGTCTTGATATTCTCTGTAGATGAATCAGAATCACTGCTTTGCACTGAGGAAGCTAATTCACATGAGACTGCTGCCTGTTGGCATGTCCTGATGTGTCAAACAGAAGTTAAGCAGGTGTTAGGGGAGCTCTGAAATTCCTGGGATGAGGGAGAGGTCAGGTGAGAGGAGCTGGCTTAGGGAGTTCAAGGATAGCTTCAACGCAAATCATCCCACAGAAGCCAGGGCCTCACTGATATTCTGTCTCTGCTAAAGACAAAAGAGCAAAGAAGAGGCGTAGATAAGCCATAGGAACATTTAGGGTGGTTTTCAGACAGCTGGCAGTCTGCTGGTCAATAGTAGATATTTCTTTTTCATTTTTTTCTTTTTATTTTAAAGAGGATACAACAAAGGAAAATAAAACAGAATAAAACCAATCAGAACAAACCAGAGTAAGTGATACAGGACTTTACAACATTACAAAATCAACAGTAGTTACCATAATGCCTTTCGTTGTCTTCAAAATAGCTGCACATACTTTCGGACACAGTAAAAATCAAACAGAATAGAATAAAAACAGTAAAAACAAAACAATGGATACAATAAAAGACTACAAAACAAGACAACAGTACATTCAAAATGGCTACCATATGTATCTTACTATCATTGAAATAGCTGCTCATGTCACTGGGTATAACATAATCGAATAAAGCAAAAGAGAGTAAAAACCCAACCCAACAAAACAATAAACAATGTAGGACTTCAGAGTGAGACTATAAGGAATCAACAATGGCTACCACTCTAAGAAGGAGAGCCCTCCTAGATGCCATGCTGCTTATTGCTATCTTCTGAATAGATGATCAGACCACTGGCGCTAGACCTGCAAGGTCAGTGAAACACCAAAGCACCACAGGCTTTCAATTGCATTTCACCTTAATAACTATCACTAGAGCCTGTGTTTCTCTGGATCCTCCAGTCATTTGGGGAAGGGGGTGGACAGTTTTGTTTGCCAGTCCATGAGCCTGAGGGAGCTGGGATCTAACTGTCCCCCCTGCCAGCGGGGGTCCACGGGGAGAGGTTTGGCTCTGGAGGTACCGATCCAGGCAGTGGCCAGTGCATGGAGCTGTTTCAGGTGGGACAGGTCTAGTTCTACCTCCCCAAAGTCCATGCTGATGCTGACTAATGGGGAGAGGCTTGGCTCTCGATGCCCTGGTCCCACAGTGGCCTGCACTTGGCCCTGTTTCTGGCAGCATGGTTCTAGTTCTCCCTCCCCAAAGTCCATGTTGAGGCTGACTCACGGGGAGAGGCTTGGGTCTCAATAGTAGATATTTCTTTCTGCCTTGCCAAAGGATTTTTTTAAAATATGTTTATTCTGAACTATTAGTTTGAACCATATGAAGTTACTGATATTTGACCATTTTGGACTACTAGAAATTTCATTCAGTTCAACCTAAAAATAACATGCACAAAGAAAAGTGCCCTATTCATAACTGTACCACTACCCAGGACAGCCCCCACCTGCCAAGCTGACCTTTACCATCTGAAGGTCACCACTACCCTAACTTCTAACACCAATTTTGAACTCTATATAAAATGAAATTGTAGTGTGTGTGTGTGCGCGTGTGTGTGTGCACGCATGCATTTTTGTGTATTTTGCCTCAGTATGTTTCGAAAGTTCCTTTGCATTGCCATAGCCAGTTATAGCATGTTCATTCTCATTCCATGGTACAATTGCACCCCTATTTACCCATTTTATGTGTATGGATAGCTGCATTATTTATTGTTTTTTGTGATTAAGTGTAAGGCTGCTGTTTTTTTTTTGTGTACATATTTGTAATTTGTGTTGGGTATATATACCTTGGAATGGAAATGCTGGGTTATTCACCAGAGGCTTTTAAAGGAACAGTTGACTAAAAGCTATAATCTAGTCTTCACATTGCATTAATCTTCAGCTGTTGAGCAGTTGAGCAGCTCCCATGCAAAAAGCACGTGAGAACCTGGGAGGTGAAACAAAGAAGCCTAAAGTGGATTACCATCTTGTAAAAGAATCCTGACTCTGTGGATTGAAAGATGCACTCTGGCTTCTTCATTTATGAAATAGGGACACAGTCTTACCTCCTAAAAGGGGACTGTAGAGGTAAGGAAATGTAATGTGTGATGAGTTTTTCATATAAAGATGGTAAATAATATGTTTGAGCAAATTTCTTTTCATTGTTTTATTTCCTTTTCTTCTTATGCCTGAGGTCAGAACATCAGTCAATTAAAAGATACCTAATATCTCAATGAAGTAATAATAGGGAAAGGGCCTCTCTCAGGACCACAGGATAGAACCAAGCTTCAAACTGGGATCTAGAAATTTGGGGGGGGGCATTCTGAAAAATCTACCTTGGTTATCAGACGGGTAGGAGGTGGAAGTGGAAATCTTTAACACCTTTTATGTGCCAGCTTTGAATTAGGATGATTGAATCTCTACAGCTCCATTAGTAGGTTAAATTGTTGTTTTCCTTTACACAGTTATGCCTCATATTTGGAGAGTTCTTACCAACCAAAAAGAAACAAGAAGAGAACTTCAGTAGAAAAATGGGCAATGGATATGTATAAGGAACTAATAAAAACACAAATAATGAATATAACTTTAAATATGTGATTTCTATGGAAATGCAAGATACATCCCTGAAAAAAATAGCAACACAGAGTATAGATGTCATGGTCACTTTTTTCTCATTGCTGAGACAAACACCTGACACCCAAAATTAGGGAAGAAAAGGTTTATTTAGCTTACAGTTCTTGGTGGTTGCAGTCCATAATCAGCTGGCTCCAAGGCAGGGTGGCATGGCTCTGGGGCAACACTTTAAGGCAGCAGCCAGAGCAAAAGAGGTCAAACACAAGCCTCTTCTCCATCCCTTAAATTGTACACAGGCCACTCCCCCCAAAACCTTCAGAATGGGTGTAGCACTCACAAAATGTCCTTGCCCTCCTTTGCACAGGATGAGGATATTTACAAAGAACGAACCCTGGCTCCCTGCTGAGTCTCTCAGTTAAACTTCTAAACTTCTCAAGTTGACACAATGTATTAACCATAAGAATGGATAAGCACAAATGTTTTATGTGCTCCAGTGAAAATGTGTGCAACCATTGAAATTAGTTATGTGGTTAACTATCAGTTGACTTGAGAAAACATTTGTCAACTGTTGCTAAGTGATAAAATGGCTACATAAGGTGGCTACATAAAATGGCCCATGTAATGTGGCAATGTAATGTATTCAATTTGTCTTTATGGCTGTCAGAAAAAATGTCTATAAAGACCCACAACAAAATCTTAAAGGTATTTTTTCCAGGCTGATGGGATTATATAATATGTATTATTTTTTCTTCTTTATGCTGGTTAGTGTTTTACACCATACATTTTTTACTTTTATACATACTCAGAAAAATCAATATGAATAGTTACTGTTAAAGAAAACTAGAGTAGCCAATGAAATATCTTTGAATTGGGCACTGGATGTTTCTTTGTTACTGATTCAGGAATACTCAAGGCAGTCAAGTGTCAAAAATCAACATTTCTATATTTTACATCGATAAAAATATTTATTTTTTATTTTAAAGAGAAAAAGATAAAAAATATTTAGAAAAATCATAGACTAAATATTAACACTCAAAATGTGTAAGTTTATGTTGAAATGGGTAATCAGATGCTGCCGGTGAAATTGTAAGAGGGCATAGCCTTTTGGAAAAGCAATATTGCAGTGATAAGTGGACATAAAATTGTTTCTTCCTTTGATTTAGGAGTTCTGGAAAAAATACATTGAGGTACTAAAGTAAGAGATTAAAAAAAAAAGCCTAATTTCTAAAAATTTTCATTGCTTTATTTCCTCTGCAAAATATTGTAAATATATTTGTGGAATAAAAATAAATTACTTTAAACTCATATGGTTAATATTTGAAGATAGTTTGACAAATTATGCACAGATGGGTAATGTCATAACCATTGAAGGAATCATTTTGAAAATTGTGAAGAAACATGGTGACGTTGTATGGTAAAATATGAAAAAAAGCACTATATAAAATATATCTCAGAATAATAAGTACTTGAAATATGTCCTCTTTGAGCAAATATTAGAAAAGAATACATCAAAGTGAATGCGATGGAAATGAATATTTCTTCTCATATAAAGAAAAAACTTTAAAGATTATAAAAGATTTGTAAAATTAAAAAAATACCAAAAGTGTAAAACTCCTTGAATGCCTTCAACTTTCTCTATCAATTGCATTCCTTTTGTTTGTTACACTTTTTGGTACATAGTTTTATATAATTGAAAACATGTAGGATAGATTTTAGTGCAAAGTTTCTTAGTATGTGGTGGAGTTATTTCCTTTCTATACAGATCTACTCAATTCTTTTTACTGTCTGTGTGGTTTTCCATTACGTTATACTATTCAAGGAATTTTAGGGTATTTTCATTTTTGCCATGACAAACAACATTGCAATTGTGCATAAATTGTAGTGCACCTGTTTATTTATAGCTTTTTAACAAACTTTTACAATTAATTTTCCAGATCAAAGTCTACATGTGTATTACTTTCCCATTGCTGAGATACAATACCTGACCCCCGACTCCCTAAAGCAGAAAAGGTTTAATTTAGCTCACAGTTTCAGAAGATTCAGTATATGATAAGCAGGCTCCAAGGCCAAAACAGCATGATAAAGGGATGTGGCAGAACAAAGCTGCTTGGTTCATGACACCTGGAAAGCAGAGCAGGGAAACAGTGCCAGAGAGGAATGAGTGGGAGACTCTGTATATTACCGAAGGCCACGCCTCCATGATCCACCCAGAAACACTCAGAAGTGTTCTTTACTAATCTTCTCGGTGTTTCTTAATCCAATGAAGTTAGCATACCAGGATTAATATGTATGTATGTATATGTATATGCAGTGTATATGTATATGATTTGGTGCAGCACTGATAAATTGCTCAGGAGGCTGTACTGCTTAAATTTACATTTCACTGACACTATATGGAGGTGTCTGTTTTTCCAATGCTGGAGGTTATTATTTTTATACTTTTGCCATGGAGGGAGGTAGCATTTGCTTTCCTTTTCAATTTAATGTTGAACATCTTTCACGCATGCTGTGGCCATTTACATTTCTTCCTTGTCTTGTCTTTTCCTTTTGCTTATGCTGCTAGTGGACTTCTGAATTGATCTTATTGATGTGTAGGTGTGATTATAGATATTAATCATTTCCTTCACATACTGAAAATATTTTCTCCAAATTTATGGTTGGCTTTTAAGTCTCTTTGTGGTTTCTGTTAGTTTTCACAGCCTTTAATTTTTAAGTAGTTAAAATCTGCCATTCTTTTCTTTCATGGCTTCAGTTTCACTATAGTTTTACTTAGAAAGTCCTTTTTCATCTAAAACAGAAATATTCTTTTGTATTGCTTAGTATTTAATACTTTTGCTCTTTAATTTTAATTCCCTAGTGTATTGGTTATTTTTCACTTGTATGGTGAGGTGGGGGATTTAGTTTTTTTGTCAAATGGTTTATCAATTATGAAATAAACCATTATTTTTGATGATGCCCTTATCAGATGCAACTGAGTTGATCTGACTCAACATTTTCATTATTGTAGTTTCATTGATACTTACATGCATAGAGGGGAATTGTTCCTAGGCCTACACCCCTGCCATGACTGTGCAGAGAGCAAGAATGCCTATGTTCAAAACACTAGCCTGCTGTTTCTAGTTGTGTGAACTTGAGTAGGTTGTGTTCTCTCTCATATATCAGTTTCCTAGTCTTTAGTATGAAGGTGATAGTCCTGAAATAGTTTATTGCATTGAAATCAAAAGTATGGTTTGTTTGATTTCAGTGTTTTATAGTTGATTATTATTTTCTGTGTGATCACACAGAAGCTTAATTCTTTTGTAAATGTATACAGATTGAATGTAATGAATACTTTCTATTTGGTGGTTACAAAATTCTAAATATATTATAGTAAGTTAACTTTGCTATTCAGATCTGCTATAGTCACATTCTTAAGTGTGTTATTCTAAATTTGGTTTTTCAAATGTGAAAATATGCTATTTATGTCAAACTAAAATAATTAAAGTCTTCACATTGTGTTGTCATTGTTGATGATGAGATAATTAATATTTTGTCTTACTGCTGCCAACTTACTCTGTGTTTTCTTTTTGTGGTGTTTTATTTTTATGATTCTCCCCCTGCTATGAGTGTGTCTCTCTAAAAATACATGTTGGAAACTTAAGCACCAATACAGTTGTGTATGGAGACCTAATGGTAGACGTTTAGATCATGAGGGCTCTGCCTTCAAGCATGAATTGATTGCTTCAGATAATAAAAGGGCTTGATACTGTGCATATGTTCCTGTGCTCTCCCATGCTTCCTCTCGCTATTTTGCCTTCTGCCATGGGATGTTGTAGCATGAAGGCCTCCACTACGTGTAGGCCCTTCAGGCTTGGATTTCCTTGACTCCAGAACTGTAAGAAATAAATCTTGTTCTTTGTAAATTGCCCAGTCTCATATATTAGATTGTAAAAGTGCAAAATATTCTAAGAACCCTTTTCCAATATTTCTTGCTTTAAGATGAATAGCTCATGATGGTTTTTGTTTCTTTTTTGTTTTTGTTTTGTTTTGTTTTTGCTACTATCCTTTTTGTCCTTTAGTGACTTGGATGTCATTATTTCTACTTCTACTTCTATATTTCTAGTTAATGTTTTTACAATTTCATGTCCTTCTGATGAACTTTATCTTCACAAAATTCTTTGTGAAACTCCTTATCTTGAGCTCTTCTTTATCTAACACTAATATATTTCTGTTATCTTCCTTGAAATTAAAGTCTGCATTGGAATGTTTTTCTTTCCATCATTTTATTTTCAAACTATCTGTATTTTTGTGTGTAAAGCATATCTCTTGCAAACAGCATTTAGTTGTATCTTTTAATTTTATCAATCTGGTCAGTCTTTGCCATTTAATTGATGATTAAACCATGTGTAGTTGAGGCAATTATTGATATGATTTGGTTTAAATTTATCACCTTTTTATTTGTTTTCTATTTGTCTCATGTATCCACTCTTTTTTTAATCCACTCTTTTTTATCTTCTTCTAGATTAGTCAAATACTTGTCAATATTCCATTTTATCACCTTTCCTATGTTTTTATATTATTCTTTAAACATTTAGTAGTTTCACTAAAGACTATAATATGCAGTTTTACTAATCACTGTCAGTAAATCAGCATCACACTGCTTCATGTACAATGTAAAAACCTTATGATAGCATACAGCGATTTCCCTTCATGCCTTTGTTACATTATTAGATTTTGCTTGTAAGCATAAATCCAATAAAACATTTAAATTATTGTTTGCTTTAAATATACATTTACAAAAATTAAGGTTTTTAAACATATTTGTCCACATATTTAACATTTCTGGTGCTCTTTATTACTTTTTTGAGATTTGTTTTTCCATTTGGGGATATAGTCATTAAGCTTGAAGAACTTCCTTTAGCATCTTGTGCAGTTTGCTGCACATGAAATTTCTTGGCTTCTGTTTTCTTGGAATTGGCTTATCTTGCCATTTGTCTTTGTTCTTTGTTAAGTATAGCCATCTAGGTTGGCAGTTTTGTTTCAGCACCTGAGAACTGTCTTTATATTGTCTTGTGGATTCCATTGTTTATGAAGAGAAGTCATCTGTTACTGGTGTCTTTGCTTTCCTGAATGTAATGTGACATTGCCATTGAAGTTCTTAAGACTTTCTCTTTATGCTTTGTTTTCAACAATTTAACTGTACTATGTCTGAATTGGTCATATTTGCATTTTTCTTTCTTGGCTTTATTGAGATTCTTGGAACTATGGCTTTATGTTTTACTAATTCAATATTTTAAGATTTTTTTCCCTAATATTCTTTGTGCCCCATTCTTTTGTTTCTCTCCTTTATTTAATTTCACATATATTGGGCAGCTTGATATTGTTCCACAGGTCTTAGATGTTCTCATGTTTTATTTATGTTTAAATCTTTTCCTCTCTATAGCTCAGTTTAAGACAATTTCTATTGGCTTGTTTTCGGATTCACTAAGTTTTTATTCTTCTGTACCTATTGTGTAAGTCTGTAAAATAAACATTGTATTTCTCATGTTCAGTTTTTTAATTTTTAGAATTTCCATTTTGTTTTTAGAATTTTGGGTTCTCTTTTGATGTTTTTCATATATTTACCAATTGTGTTCGTCTTTTAATGTATTTAAAATAGAATTTTTTTTCTTCTAATTCCAACTTTAAGGTAGTCTATGTTCTGATTTTTTTCTGATTATGAGTGGCATTTTCCTATTTTCTTTGCCTGTCTAGTAATTTATCTTATGGGCATTGTGAATCATACATCATAGAGATTCTGGATTGTTATTTTTCCCTCCAAGTATTGAATTTTGTTCTTGCATGCATTGAATTTATTGTCAGAAATTGTTAATCCTTGGAGCCTTTGTTTTAGGCTATGTTTGGGCAAGTCTGTTTTGGATTTGTCCTTGATCCTAGGTTGTATCCTTTAATCCTAGGATGTGATTTTTATGCTCTGACTTGACCCCATTGAGGTTTCAGTGGAAAGTTTAACTTGGAGAAATTTCAGCCCCAAACTTGATCTACTGGCACTAGCGAACTGCTGAAATCTCTGCTTGACTCTTCAGACTGCAGCTGTTACTCCCACTGCGTTCCTTGGAGCCTTGCCCTGCTGCTTGCAATTTCAGAATTAGCAATAATTTGAAGGAAATTTTTACACAGAATTTTATGTTTGTTCTCTATGGCTAACCTTTATGGAGAAATGTCTTTATTTTATTGTGCATTCTTTTATTCCTATTGGCTTAATCTTTTTCATAGTTCTCTTGCTTATTCTGCTTTACTGATTGGTATCATTTGAGGCTCTTTGGTCTGGAGATGTATTTATATTTGCATTTTTTTTCAGTTTTGAAATGGAAGAAAGACATTAGGTTCAATCAAGAACAGGTTGTCTTTTTAAAAAGATTGTCAAAATTTTTTGATATAGACTCTCATTTTTCATATAAATATTACATTTTAAAAATTCATCAGTTTTTACTGTCACTATGAATAATTTTATGGTTTTCTGAGTTATTTTTTAAATGGCTTCATATTGCTGTTGAAATCCTACTTAGTTTCAGAAACTCAGCTCTGACTTTTCTGTGATGACTCGTCTGACTCCATCAGCCCTGAAACTAGTGGGTATAACTTGGATAACAGAGTTTTATAGAAGCATCATGTTTATCCTTCTTTTAATGACAGAAATACTTGTTTCCTGGTTTTATTATGCTTAATTCAGTCTGGTAGACCAAGGAAAGGATCTTCAGTCATGTAATAAGACCATATTAAATTGAACTTTTAAATTTTAGTATCTAATTTATGAAAACCTGTAGGAAACAGATGGTTTGTTTTGAGTTTATTTTGACAAAAAAATATTCTTTTACTGTTTATTAAAAGTACCAATCTGGGGTGCTTTTTACTTTAGAGATGAGGATGATATGGAGGAGAGGAAGGAAGAGGAGACGATAATAGTAATAACTCAAGTGTACCGAGTCCTTATTGTATGCTATGCTCACACAGACCTGCTTAAATCCTCAAATAGCTTTATGAAGTAGGAACTGCATAATTCTTTAATATTTTGGATGTGAAATCCAAGGCTTAGAGAGAGGTTAAAGAACTTGCCCAGGGTCACATTGTTAATAAATGAGATGTCAGTGCTTTGCGTGAAAGTTTTAAATTGAGTGTTTTAGGTGTTGGGACAATTTACATCTGGTTTGGGTGCAAAAAATGGAAGAGAAGGGACTGGTTGTGAGACTTTGGGATAATCAAATGACCCTAACAACCTCAGTAAAGTGATGGCCACGTGAGAGATCAGCACATACTAAGCAAATGGAGCTTTGACACTCCCCAGATGGCACCTCCGAGTGAGTCATCATACCCAGTGTCTGATCTGGAAGAGTCCACAGGGACTGTCTTGTGAATCTTCCTTTACATTTGTTGTTTTTGTTTGTTTGTTTTGTTTTTTCTTAACTGAGAGGCCTATCAGAATCTTCTATTGTTCAGTGGCAGAACTGAGCCTAGTATCTCAGTCTCTTGACTATCCGACCCTCAAAGTCATGCTGTGGTGTGTCGCTTCCTAAAAATGCATGACTTGAATTTTTGGGCTTATCCTTCCCATCCTTTTGGGATCATTTGAATGCAGCCATGTCTCTAAACAGCCTTTGTGAGAGTTGTGAAAGCTACTTCTTATTAAAACCAACACTTGTCCTAAAGGAAGTCCTGACAGTTCACTTCAGTGTCTTCATTGTGTTTGTGTGGTATAGATGAATGATGTGTTCACAGACCCAGAGAACTGGATGACAGACAAGCCACCCCTGAAGACAGTATCCTCTGCTTCTCATGGACTCACTTGCCTTGGGCTTCCTATGGATCTTGTTCTGAGTATCAGGAAAGTGGATGAAACTTAAGTTCATAGTGGATATTTCTGGAAGTGTTTTTTCCCACAAAGATGAGCTTAAACATCCAAATAACCCCTCACATCACACTAGCTATAGCTGTACTTTGGGCAAGATATCTGAATGTTGACACATCATTTTTTTTCTTTGGTTCAGTTCTTTGTCTTGAGACATGGGAGGCAGAATGTCCACTCCCCTCTCACTTAAGATGATGTCCCTGGCTTCACTCCTGCAGCCTCAGACATACACACTAACCCCTACTGTGCTGGGTACTGTGTCATCTGGGAACCCAGATGAATAATGCTACCCGTCTGCCTCATTGCTCCAGGGTATACCACAGGAGGACAGCAAGGCCCTTAGAGACCAGGCTGCAGCTGGGCTTACTGTTCTGAGAAATTGCCAGTGTGGGTGGACATGCCAGTAAGAGTTATGGGCTACAGTGGAGCTGGGGGCTTGGGTAGGAAAAATGGTAGTGCTTAGAGCTGGGAGTAACAATTGAGTAGAAGGCATCAGAGACAAGCTTTGCCTGGGGGCAGCTGTGTCCTTCCCTGGGTAATCTTGGCTACTAGCTCTCCATTGTCTGAGTCTGCATTTTGGGCTGTTGTTATGGGAGTAATAGCAAATGCTAGAAAAGCAGCTCCTCCTTCTTCTCCTCCTCTTCCTCCCTACCTCATTAACTGTACCAGATGAGGGGTTTTGCTTTGTTTTGTTTTGTCTTTTTGAGATAAGGTTTTGCTATACCGTTCAGGCTGGGCTTCAACTAACTCACTTTGTAGCCCAGGATGGCCTCGAACTCCCAGCACTCCTCCTGTCTCAGTCTTCCAAGTGTGGCGCCACACCTGGCCTTAGATGAGGGTCTTATGATTTGTGTGCAGTTAAGTCATATAAACCTTACATTGCCACCACAAAGTAGAAATGTAGAGGTTCTCATTTTTCTCACTTTACAGGTGGGCAGCTAAAGCTCAGAGATGGGAATCATTTGTCTGTGGTAATTTGCCAGTGGGTGGCAGAGGTAGAATTGAAATCCAGTCCTCCCTGACTTGCAGACTTCTGTCGCCATTACTCTGTTGCTGCAGGTGGGCGGAGTGTTGTGACTTGAGTCTCATCTTGGTCGTACAAATTCGTAGTTAAATGCAGACAAGTCTTATGATGACGATCCCAGGATCTAGAGCCAGTGTGTCTGGTATTAAATGCAGCTCTTAGGTTGGGGATCTAGCTCAGTGGCCTAAGCACTTGCCTGGCAAGCGCAAGGTCATGAGTTCAATCCCCGCTGCTGCTGCTGCAAAAAAAAATGCAGCTCTCCTTGGGTTACTTTATCCTCTCCTTCCTCAGTTTACTAATCTGAAGAGCAGGAATGAAAATACAGTGTTCCCTACTAGATGGGGTTGTCAGAGGATAAATGCTAGCAAGATGCCACAATAAAAATGTCACCATGTTTTGCTCTATTTTTGAATGCTCATCACAAAACTCCCCTGCTCTTTCCTTGCCCCTATTTTAAACCAAGATTTTTTTTTCTGGGTCCTTCTCCAAATGGTGCTGTTGTCACTCTGACTGAATCTAGTCTTCAAGAGCCATTTGTTCATAAGGACTTTCTCTCTTAGGTATTACAATTGTGGGTCCTTTCTTTAACAAATAGAATTCCTCCTGCAGCAGACATTGTTGGAACATCTGCCTTCCAATAACCAACATAAAGATCATCAAGATGAACCTTGATTAATTATCTGTGTATTTTGTACCTTAAGAGTGAATCATGACTTTCCTCTCAAGAATATGAGCTGCCTGATTTGAATAAATCCAGGAGAACTGATGTTTTTTTCTTCTTCTTTAAAAAAAAAATCTCCTTACTGCTGCCTCAGCACTTAGAATTACTGCCTGAGGGTTTACTTTTTCCTTCTGAGACACTAAAGATATGTCAAATAGTTTTTGTGTTAAATTTAAT
This sequence comes from Cuniculus paca, assembly GCA_004365215.1. Lineage (NCBI taxonomy): Eukaryota > Metazoa > Chordata > Mammalia > Rodentia > Cuniculidae > Cuniculus > Cuniculus paca. Next base: position 23,036 of record RJWT010011323.1, read on the forward strand.
TATTTCTAACTTAAATATAAAAAGAACTGGTTGAGATGTGTGCTCTGGAAAGAAGTGTTCCCATCCCATCACTAATGTTTTTGTTTCTGAGAAAGGCACTTTGGAACCAGCTGGAAATCTTGACAATCTCACCTCCAGTGGGAAATCAGAAGGCAAGTTTTACTGTGACAGAGCTAGGTTTGATTTCACACTGGATAGACTCAGGTCCTAGTGCAGACCAGTGTCAGAGGAGACAAGTCTGTATTTCATTCTCTGTGTGGCCCTGAGTTATGCTAGCATTTGCCCTGCTAGATGTGAGCCCTCAGGAAAGGTCAGCTCTGTTCACCACCTACATTTCTCCACTCTGATGTATTTATGGTCCTCCATA
>RJWT010011324.1:0-23401 GCA_004365215.1 Cuniculus paca
GTCTCAGACAAACTTCTTGGGAAGTTAACCAGTGAGGTAGACAGAGTCTCAATATGACATGCGAAGGGGTCTTCTAATTCCCAAAGAGATGAAGTTTTAAATGTCGAATAGGGTAAAGTGACGACCACACTGAACCCAGATGGCTGTTTGGCACTTCCCACCACTATCATGTGTGCATATATGCCCCAGAGTACGGCTCACTCCTGAAAAGGACTTTCTAGCCATAGCTTTCTACTACACCAGAGATGGTAGCAATCTGGGAAGAGGGAATTTCCCACGGGATACAGAGGGAAAGCACATAACAAAAATGTGACTACACACTCCTAGGAATTTGGAAGACATGGACTCAGATATTTTGCACAGAAGCCTCACCTGCATCTAGGACCTCCAAATCCCAAGAGATAGGAATGTAGATAGAGCCTGTAGTAGGGCATCTGGCATACAGATCACTTGCTATGGGCAGTGAGACTTGGACTGAAGTCCTGGTATTGTCTTTGATGTCTGCAGTCTCGGACAACTCACTTCATAACCTGAAACTCTACTGCTGTCTGAAAAAGGTGACAATAATGTTGGCTGCTGCTATTTCTGAGGGATTCTATGAAGGTCAAAGTCAAAAGAATGTGAAAATGCTGTGCAAATTGTGAAATTCAATAGATATGAAGTTCATTCTGTTTTCACCACTGGCATAATCATCACTGCATTATCCCTATCATTGTCATCATAATCATTATCACTACCATCATCTTTACCATAACTATTAACACCACAAGCAAATAGCTTGCCATCTTGGTTCCAATAGGTTTCCAGAAGTCACAAACCTGAAACTTTTTTACAAGTGAGATCCTGCCTTTACTCAGGATGCCTTCCAAAGCCTGAAATGGGTTAAGCTGTGCTCATTCATTCATTCTACAAATACTCATTGAGTATCTGCTATATTCCAGGCCTCATTGTAGATGCTAGAGAAATATCAGTGAATAAAATAGACAAAAGATTCCAAATTTCATGGATCTTACATTCTATCATGTGAGGAGGAGATAAATAATAAACAATACACATGATGCATAAGTAAATTACATTGGTAATTTAGAAGGTGATCAAGCCAAGGAAAAATGAAAACATAGATTAAAATTGAGACCCCAAGAAGACATAATAAACAGCTCTCCCTGTGTCTCCTCCACTCCTTGCATCTATTCCCCTAGCATGGAAAACTTTTTAGATTTCTTAGATTTATTTTTCACCATGATCTTCATTGAACATTTCATTATTTGTCAAACATAAATCATTGTGAGTCAAAAGAGATCTAATTAAAGAGAGATTTTTAAGTAAGGTACAGTGAATCATTCACAATAAATGTGGATCTCAGTCAATATGGAGAGAAAAATTATAATGTTGTAGAGCCAGAAGAGGGAAAATGTCTAGTAGGGCTTCTCTAGTTGGGCTTTGAGCTGTCCTGGGCTTCCTTGCACTGACTTGGGGCTCATAGAAAAATGGAAGGATGATCAGTCCCTTTTCCAGGAACCCAGGGCTTTCTCCTAGTCGCTGCTCTGTCTCATACTCCAAGGCCCAGCTCTCATCAAAAGGTAAAATAGGCCCCTCATTCTTCCGAGGAACCTGTGCCAGCTTCTCTCACCTCACATGTATGTCTCTCCTGTTTCCGGATCCTCTTGCAAACCTGTTGCCTCATACATTTAGTTCAACCCATATGTCCGCCTCTTCTTTGAGTTCTCACCATATGCCAGGTTACATGCTAGTCACAACAACTACTGAGCTGGGTGACCCCTAACCAAAGAGCTCATCTCCTAAGACAGACAAGGGAACAGACCTTCATAAATAGCCAGGATAAGAGCCATGACAGGGATAGTTCAAAGTGTGAGGTTATCACTGTGGGGAGAGAAACTACAACCCAGGTAGAATTTACCAACTCTACCCTCTCCTGGGGTGGGTGCTCTTCTGAACATTGTTATGCTTGTATCCACTGTCAACCTTTTGACCTTACATTATAACTGTGCATTTCCCCAGCTGGTCTCTCCCCAGACAGTAATAAAGTCTAGGTAGGACCTGTGCTTCATTAATAGCCCTTGTATCCCTAGCCAATGGCACAAAGCGATGACTCATAATATGCCGTAAGTTCCTGTGTTCCATGACATTTGTGCTAGGCCTTGAAAGATGAGTCAGTTCAACAGGTGGAGCAGGAAAGAACAAACTCACTCCTGCTGAGCTCCTGGGGTTTATCGTACCTTCATTCCTTCCCCTAGCTATTAAGCACAAAAGCCAGAAAGTAGCAAAATAAATGAACTCACAACAGCAAAACTTTAAGTATTTGAGGAGGCAGAGACGTGGGCTAGGTGAATTTCCCAACACTTACTCTGATCACTGAAGTTCCTTTGATACATTTTCAGTAGTATGTAAAAGATTGTCAAAAGGGCGGTTTAACCATGTCTCCATGGTGAGAAACGCTACAGTCCTCTACTGTAGTCCTAGATATGTGATTCAGGGCCAACAGTAGGCACAGAGATGCCTGGTACTATAAATTATTTTAAGGAAGCTTCTATAAGTGAGGCATAAGGTTAAGCCTGGAGGGTATGACTCTGAAGTCACAAAGTCTCAAACCTAGCATCACCACTTCCCAGCTAGGAGCCCCTGGAAGAGTAACTTCATCTCCTTGACCTCAGTTTCTTCCCATAAAATACAGAAAAGTGTCATAATACTTACTTCATGGCTGTTTGTAAAGATTGAAGGGGACAATATATGATTAGTGCAGAAAAGATGCTTAGGAATGTGAAATCTTGATCCTGGTGTCTGTTGTATCAATTCCAGTATGAGAATTGTAATTATTAAAGTGATTGAATTTCTATTCAGAAAAAAAAAACAGAGGTACATGTGCTCCTAGATGCTGCAGTGAGAACTTGGACTAAGTTATGTCCCTAACCCCATGAGTCAGTGGCTTGCTGTGCAGCCTGAGACAAGGCATTACCCTTCTCTAGGTCTGCATCTTTATTTGTAAAGTTAGGGTATTTGGCTGGATAATGCTTACACTTATCCTAATCTCAAGTTTTAATTTCTCTGGTTGTAAAGGAATCTTCTTAAGTCAGGAAAATCTGACAGTTTCCCACACTGATTAAAAATTAAAATACAAGAGCCTAAAGGTAATTCAAAAGTCCCACCAATTCCATCACTGCTTCTCTGGCAATAGTTATGGACATCTACCATGAGTTAGGAATTAAATGTTTATTTGCACTATCAAATGTTCACATTTTAAAATTTTTGAAGCTACAACAATATGATCAATTTTACAGCTAGCAAGTACTAAAGTCATTGCTTTCTGCAAATCACAACTTCTCCATCCTCTGCAGAACTGGAGAGAATAGAGGGTTTTCCTAGTCATAAATAAACTCCAGAAAACAGAACTCCTGACATATTCAAAACAGATAACTGACTTTTATGACTTTTAAGGGCCTAGGCAGATGTCTAGGCATAATAGGTATTCAATAAATTTTGATCGAATAAATAATTGGGTGAACAGAAAATAAATAGATGTACATTGGGTAGATCACTGGGTAGATAGTCAATGGATGTATGAGGGACTGGATGGATAAATGAATGGATGGCTAGATGGGTGGGAGCATTATGAGAGTAGGAATTTAAACTTTTTCTTTTTTTGTATATTTGATTCAAATAAGTCATGACAAACCTATACTAACACATAAGAAAAACACTAAAGACATTGCTGCAAGCTCTCAGGAAGGTCTAAAGGTTCTAAAGTGAGGCAAATGAGAACCTAGGATATGAAATTTAAGAAGGCATTCACTCTCAATCAAATTTGCCTCCCTATATACCTGGTTTGCCTCACCCTCACTTTGGCCTTGTTTTCAGGGTCTTTGAACTTTGCTCTATTCTCCACATTTCTTGACTGCTCAATGCCCCCAACAGACACACACACACACACACACACACACACACACACACACACACAGCCACCGCCACCAGTAGCAGCACCTCCGCCACCACCATTGACATTATTCTGATCCCAACCACTGTCTTGCCCTAGTTTTTCCATCCTGGGTGCAAAAGAAAATAACCTGAGAGACTTTTTACAAATACCACTAGATGGGTCCAATAAATCTAATGGGGGAACCCGGATATCAGCACTTGTTGAAAACACCCAATTCTACTTTTCAACAAGGACTGAGTGCTACTGTTCTGTCCCTTTTGATGGATGACCCAGTTCAAATGGGTGGCACAGTTCAAATCTATTTCCTGTGGTGCCATTCTTACTCATGCTGCCCTTTGTAACTGAAACTGTGGAGCAGGATTCCCTCTGCTCCCATGTAGCACACCCAAAGATGACTAGTGGAATAGCTCATCCACTTTTACTCACAGCTCTTTTGCTCTGGGATAAAGTACAATCAGTAGAGGCCAGGCTGGAGGAAGATACTGTAAAACATAATAACATTAAGTGAAGGCTTGCCATATGCCAAGGGTATGCTAACATCTTTTCAGGTATTTCATTTATTGTCACATTAACCTCATCAAATAGGTTCCATATTCAATCTCCATTTTGGAAATGACAGGGATGCAGAAAGAGTAAAGGAATTTTTCCCAGGTAAGAAGTAGAAAAGTTGGTATTCAAATCCTGGAGCATGGCTTCAAGGTTCAGATCTTTCCCTGCTACATTTGCTTAGTCCCTATCACCAAGTAATCATCTCAGACAAACCTGATCCCCTGAGCTCACACATACTATTGGTGAATTCTTTGTCTTCATTCAGAGGGCCCCAGGAAGTCCTCTCATGGATCTCCAGGTGTGCCTGGCTCCATCTGACTCTTAAACTAGCACATTTTAGGCCACCAATTGTTGTGCTTTGTCAGTATATAGTTCTCCTTTCATCCTCCCCACAGTCCTTTGACATAGGCATTTTATTCCCATTTCATGGAGACTGAGAAGTTTTATATAACTTGCCCAGAGCCATACAACTAGTCAGAAGTTGAAGTTGTAAGCCATATTTTTCAGATCATAAAGTATAAGCTTGTTCCTCTATACCAAATGAAAAATTTACTATGGGTCAGGTGGTCAGAGAAAGCTTGTGGGAGATGGTAGGGGAGATGAGAATTACACTGGGATGGGAAGACATGGTAGGGTTCAGAATTGTTCAGGAAAGATGAAAGGGCATCCCAGAAAAGAATAGCATGAACAATGGGATAGACATGGTGCTCAATGGAGCATTAGAAACATGGTGAGCACCATGTTTTCACTACAACAGCTCATTTATATAGTACATCAGTGACTAGAGGGTGCATTAAGGCATATCAGGAAGATTATTTTTAGAAGGTTTGAATAATGTCTTTTTTTTCTTTGTACTTTATTACAAAATAAAACACATTTTTATAAACAAGTAACAAGTCATGCTCAGGGACCTGGGCCTTATTACATAGGAGTTGGGGAGCCAGTGAGCAGGCAAGAAATGTGTACAAAACAATGCTAACACAGTAGCAACTCTCAGGATGAACTGGGCAGGAAAGGCAGGAGCTAGCCAGAAGACAAGATTGGAGGTGATTTTCATTGGCCTACAGAAGCCAAGAGTCTCCAAAGTGGGGTAATGGCTGGAAAAACAGAAAATCAGGAAGACATATGAGAAATGTAACAAAGAAAGTCTATGGGTTTGTCTACTGGTTAGCTGTGGAGATTTTAAAAAATGAGATCCAAGATGACTCATTAACCATCAGATACCTGCTGCCAGGACAGGAGTGGCAGACAAGAGTGCCCATGGCCCCCACTCCTACAAAGCTCCTACTGTGCAGAAGAGAATTCCCATGGGTATCCACGTGGGTATAGCCCATGTGGCAGCTGCAATAGTAGAGGTATTCTCTGCAACCACTGTAGCATTCAAGTACCTTGCTTCTGTATCAAAGATAATAAGGACAGTTCCAAGTTAACTAGGGTCCAGCCATGTGACACCAAGGAGGAAGTGACTGCCTCAGCTCTGAGATGTCAGGAGAGAAAGGGAAAAGGGCAGAGGACATGCACTTCTCATACTCATGATTTGGGCAAAAGTCTTCAGATAGAAAAAAACTATACATATGAAGATATAGAGCATAACATGGTTTAAACTTCAAGATTTTGACACTGAATAAGTTGGAGAAGGGCAAAACAGAAATAAGACAATCTCAGAAAGCAGGTTTAGGGAAAAGACCATGAATGTAGTAGTTAAAAGACCAGATTTTGGAATAAAAAAGGTATGGATCATCTGCTAGTTAAAGAATATCAGACAGGGAAGACTTGACAGCCCCTTCCCCCACATGAAGGACTTCAGCAGGCCAGCAAGAATCTGAGTGAGTCCTCCCTCCACCCAAAAGACCTCAGCAGGCAGCAAGTGTGCAGGTGAGGTCTCCTCCCATCTGGAGGAACCTGGGTGAACCTGCGAGACCTCCAGTAACACAGATGATCCCCAGTTGGGGTGCACACCATGGACAGGTGGGTCTGGCAGCCTTGAAAAGTCTGAAACAGCAGTAACAATAGGAGCTAAGGGTTGATTCACATCAGTACTGCTAGGTTAGTCAGTCCAGGAGGAAACCAGGACTCACCCAACTAGCCCCACAGGAAAAATTCAGGTAACTGGTCCCTCCCCTACTCTGTGGGACCCAGCAACTGGGTGAACACCAGCCACACAGTAGGAAACTGATTAAGATGCACATAATAGACAAGTGAAACTAGTAAGATTGAAAAGACTGAAATATGAATGAAAAGGTGAAGATGACAAGACAAGAAAGCAAAATGCAGTCTCAGACCACCACCCCATCTGGAACAAGTACAGGAGACATCAACATAGATTATATTGGAAGACACACACTTAAAATTCCTGAAAAGATAGCAAGTGAAGTAAAGAAATAAATACTGAAGGCTACAGAGAAAATCAGATCAGAAATAATATTTCAGATAGAAAGGAAATGACAACATTAATGAAGGAATTGCTCAGTATTGCTCAGCTAGAGAAAACAGACAAAAAATACAGGAGCATAGGAAAATGGTAGAAACTTTAAATGAACAATACAGGAAAGAAATAGAATGCATAAAACAGATTCAAAGAGATATCCAGGATACTAAAAATTCCATCAGAAGGTGGCAAAACCACTTGAATGAAACTGAAGATAGACTTTCAGACCTTGAAGACAGGATTGTAGCTAATGATCATGAAAGGAAAGATCTCTTAAAAATAAAAAGGGACCATGAAATAATAATTCAACAGCTGCAAGACAATGCAAAGAAAAACAATGTAAGACTGGTAGATGTTAAAAAAAAAAAGGAGCCAACACGCATAACATACAAAAAAACTATTTGCAGAAGTCATAGCAGAAAATTTCCCAAGCATGGGAGCAGAATCTGTCATACACATAAATGAGGCATATAGAACTCAAAACAGCCATAACCAAAATAAATCTACACACAGACATATAACAATCAAAATCCCAGAAATTCAACACAAAAACAGAACAATAAAAGCTGTTAGGGAAGAAAAAAAAATCATCTATAAAGGAAAGCCCATTAGAATCACAACTGAGTTCTCAATACAAGCCCTCAATTCAAAAGGAGTTTGGAGGGAACTATTTCAAACCCTGAAAGAAAATGCCTTCCAACACAGATTGACGTACCATGCAAAGCTATCTTTCAAAATTAAAGAAATAAGATACTTGCATGGCAAAAAGTAACTGAAGAAATTTATGTCCACCAAACCAACCCTAGAAAGAGTACTGAAAGATATTCTAGATAGAGATAAAAATGACCACAATTCCCAGAAAAACAACAAAAAGAAAACACCAAGCAAGGCAAGCAATTAAACAGAGGGGGAAAGCAGGCAACCAGCAACAGGAAAATAACAAAACAAAGATAATCTAATATATATTAGTTATAACCATCGATGTAAATGGCCTCAATTAACCAATCAAAAGAAATAGATTGGCAGAATGGATCAAGAAACAAAATCCAACAATATGCCGTGTAAAAGAAACATGTTTAACTCAAAAAGAAACTCATACACTGAAAATCAAAGGTTGGAAAACAATATAGGAGCCCGGAAAAAAGCAGGGGTAGATATTCTGTTTGCAGACAATGTGAACTTGTCTGCAAACCAGAAATGTTCAAAAGAGATAAAGAAAGTCACTATATACTTGTTAAGGGAAAAATTCAAGAGGAAGACATAACAATCATAAATATATATGCATCCAAATACAGGAGCACCCAACTATATAAGACAAATATTGATAGACATGAAAAATAAAATAAGCAATAACACAATTGTATTGGGGTACCTTAATATTCCATTGTCACAGAGAGATAGATCAACTAGACAAAAAGTCAGCAAAGAAATAACAGAACTGAATCAAAGCTGTGAACAAATGACTTTATAGACATTTACAGATTGTTCTAACAACATCAGAATACACATTCTTCTCAACTGCATATGGAATATTCTCTAAAATAGGCCATATACTAGCCCATGGAACATGCATAAGTAAATGGAAAGGAATTGAAATTATCCTATGCATATTATCTGACCACAGTGCACTGAAACAGGAATTTAATGGCAAAATAAACTGCAAAAACTCAATAAGCACATGGAAATTAAATAACACCCTCCTAAACAACCAATGTGTCACAGACAAAATTAAAGAAGCAACTAAAAAATATCTGCAATCAAATGAAAATTCAGATACAACATACTGGAACCTGTGGGATCTAATGAACACAGTCTTAAAAGGGAAATACATAGCGGTGAATTCTCACATCAGGAAAACAGAATGAGCACAAATAAACAACCTAATGCTGTGCCTAAAGCTTCTAGGAAAAAATGAGCAAGTCAAGACCAAAGATCATAAATGGGAGGAAATTATAAAGGTCAGAGCAGAAATTGATGCAATTAAGACCAAGAAACCAATACAAAGAATTAATGAATCAAAGAGTTGGTTCTTTGAAAGAATAAAAAAAAATTGATAAACCACTACCAACCTTATCAGGAAAAGGAGAGAAAAACTCAAAATTCATGCAATGAGGAATCAAAAGGGTGAAATCACTACAGATCCTGTGGAAATTCAGAAGATCATGAATATCTGTTTCAAAAAGCTCTACTCACATAGGCTGGAAAACACAGAAGAAATGGACAGATTCCTAAAAACACATGAACTACCAAAGATGAATCAAGAAGATACTAAATTTTTGAATAACCCAATATCAGTTAATGAAATTGAAAACCTAATTTTTTAAAAAACTTACCAAAAAGAAAAGCCTATATCCTAATGGATTCATGGCTGAATTCTGCAAAAAATTTAGAGAATATTTAATGCCAATATTCCTCAAACTCTTTAATGAAACTGAATGGGAAGCAATTCTCCCTAACTCATTCCTGGTGGCAAGTACTACTTATACCAAAACCAGAGAAATACCTAACCAAAACAGAGAACTACAGGCCAATCTCCCTAATGAAAAACAATGCAAAATTCCTCAGTAAAATACTAGCAAACAGAATGCAACAAATTAGCAAGGAGATTATACACCATAACCAAGTGGGATTCATCCCACCAATGCAAGGAAGATTCAACAGATGCAAATCAATAAACATAATACACCATATCAACAGAGGCAAAGACAAAAATTGCAATATCATCTCAATAGATGCAGAAAAACTTTTTAATAAAGTTCAACAATCATTCATGATAAAAACCATAGAGAAAATCAGAATAGAGGGTCGCCACCTCAATCTGATAAAAGCCATCTATAACAAACCAACAATCAACATCATCTTAAACAGACAAAAAATGAAAGCTTTCACTCTAAAATCAGGAACAAGACCAGTATCATCACTCCTTTTCAATATAGTTCTGGAAATGTTAGCCAGAGCAATTAGACAAGAGAGAAATAAAAGGGATAAGGATAAGAAAAGAAGAAGTTAAATTATCATTTGTAGATGACATGATGCTCTACATAGAGGACCCCAAGAACTCCACCAAAAGACTACTAGTTAATAATCAAATTCAACAGCAAAGTTGAAAAACCATGTCAACACTCAAATGTCAATAGTATTCCTGTACACAAACAACAAACTCACTGAGACAGAAATCAGGGAAGCAACACCTTTCACAATAACATTAAAAAAAATGAAATACTTAAGACTCAATCTAACAAAGGATGTAAAAGATCTATGTATTGAAAACTATAGAACTCTGAAAAAGGAGAGTGAAGAAGATATTAGAAAATGGAAAGATATCCCTTGCTCTTGGATAGGAAGAACCAACATAGTGAAAAGGGCCATAATCCCAAAACTATTATACAGATTTAATGCAATCCCGACCAAAATACCATTAACATACCTCACAGATCTAGAGAAAACATTCCTAAAATTCATTTGGAAACAGAAGAGACCTAGAATAACAAAGGCAGTCCTGCACAACCAAGGCAAGGCAGGAGACATCACAATTCCTGACTTGAAATTGTACTGCAGAGCTACTGTGATAAAATCAGCATGGTACTGGCAAAAAAGCAGACCTGAGGGTCAATGGAACAGATTAGAAGATGCAGACACAACTACAAAGACACTCAACCTCCTTATCTTTGGAAAGAAACCAAACATGTTTCTTGGAAGAAAGATAGCCTCTTTAATAAAAGGTGCTGGAAAAATTGGTTTTCTGTATGCTGAAGACTAAAACTAGACCCATATATATCACCATGCACTAAACTGAAGTCAAAATGGATCAAAGATCTAAATATTAAAACAGAAACACTAAAGCTGCTGGAAGACAAAGTAGGTAGAAATCTCAAAGACATAGGGGTAGGCGAAGAGTTCATGAACAAAACCCAAACTGCATGAGAAGTACTTCAAAGAACCAACAACTGGGATCTCATCTTATTAAAAAGTTTTTGCACATCAGAAGAAATCACCAGTAGAGTGAAAACACAACCCATACAATGGGAAAAAATTCTAGCCAACTGTCCCTCAGAAAAAGAATTTCTATCTAGAAAATATAAAGAACTGAAAAAAATCAGATCCCCTAAATTCAGAGACCCAATCCAAAAACAGGCATCTGAGATGAATATGCATTTCTCAGATGAAGAAATACAAATAGTAAATAAATACACAAAAAAATGTTTGACATCACTGGTCATTCAAGAAATGAAAATTAAAACAACACTGGAATTCCACCTCTCTTCAGAAAAAATACTTATCATGAAGAAGTCAACTAATAGCAAATAATGCTGGTGGAGTTTTGAGGGGAAAGGAACATTTCTTCACTGTTGATTGGAGTGTAAACTGGTGCAACCACTGTGAAAATCAGTGTGGAGATTCCTCAAAAAGCCAGGTTCGAAGGTCCCATTAGATCCAGCTATTCCTCTTCTGGGCATTTCAAAAACATACCACAGCAATATATACGCACCCATGTTTATAGTAGCACAATTTGTAATAGCTAAATCTTGGAAACAACCCAATTGCCCATTAACTGCAGAATGGATAAAAAGACGTGGCATTTTTATACAATGGAATACTACTCAGCTATAGAAGATAAACTCAAAGCTTTTATAGGTAAGTGGATGCAATTTGAGACCATACTCATAAGTGAAATAAATTAGACTCACACATGTAAGCATCTTATTGTCTCCTTTGTGTAAAAAACTAGAAGAGTAAATAGGATCCAAAATGTACAAGAGATATTGTCAGTTCATCAAAAGGTTTGTGCTGTTGTTGTTTGATTATTTTTTCATGCCTATGCCTTGTAATATGAGCAACTACTTTGAAGATAACAATATGCAATATATTAACCATTGTTAATCTATTATGTTGTTTTGAAATTCTGTATCATTGTTTTTGTTCTCTCTTCATTTTAAAATAAAAAAAGAATATCAGACAAGTCACTTTACATCTCTCAGCCTAGTTTTACTGTCTAAAAAATGTGATTGGTATCTATAGTACATTGTTCTTGGGAGTATTAAATAAGAAAATGTATATAAAACTCACAGCACAGGATCTGGCACAAATATGAGCTCAGCAAATGAGAGCTAGGGTTGCTTTCATGATTATTGTCAAGTTTGGACAGAATCGACATTGACATCTCTGTGAAAATGGTCATCTGATTGTTGAATATGGAGAACTAGAAAACAAGTCAAGGTCAAGACAAGGGAAAGTAATTGTCAAACACTGAAACCAGATAGGTCCATCAAAGACTTAAATAGTAGGGAAAGAGGCTAAGAACAGAGTCTCTGGGGCTGTGTTAATTTTTTTTTTTTTTGCTTGGTTCAGAGGGAGAAAAAGAACTGGCCACTGAAAGGTAGGGGGAGGGGGGCACCAGGACTATGGGTCCTGCAGAAGCCAAAGGAGGTAAAAACTCCAAAAATAAGGTAGGACCAAATACTTGACCAAAAATTTTCCAGGTGGCCTTTGAGAGAATGATCTGTATAAAATGGCCAGTGCTGATCAACTGGGAGGAGATTAGAAAGTGACTAGGTGGAGAAAGTAGAGGAATAAAGTCTACTTGGGAAACTCAAGTGACCTTAGTTGTAGGCCCCACTCTGTAAATAAACCTGTCATATTGTGAAGGTCACACATCTCTTTTCTACCATGTGTCAGATGAGGATACTACACAAAGTGATTTCTAAACTGCTTTCCAGCTCTCAGATTCTAGCATTACACAAGCCTGTTGGGTAATGTGGAGATAGGACTGGAGAAGGCTTACTAAAATGCTTCAGAAACCATACCGCTCTCTTCTCCTCTGACAGGCCACTACCATGTCCTGGGAGAAGGAAGATGTGGAAGGTAGCCTCTAAAATGGCCTGAGCAATTTCTGTTTTGTGTATTTGTTCATTTATATAATCCCCTCCCCTTGAGAATGTGTTGGCCCCAAGTGACTTACTTCTAATGAAGAAAATATTGCAAAAGTGATACATGTCATGTCTGAGTTTACAAGCAAACTCGAAGGGCTTATGAGTTACAAAGAGACTGTAGCTTTCAACTTGTATGCTGCCACAGAAGTTGTAAGACAATAAAAACTTGGTTTTTAAGCCATTAAATTTGGGGGGTATTGTTCTACATGGAAAACATAATTACAAACTACATGACTACAAGCAGGAGAATTGAGTGATGCCTTTTAGAGTAAAAAGAGTTTACTAGAGGAAACAAAGAGAAGAAAGGAAAGAGTGTATGCAAGCCTCCACCTCTTGACAGGAGTTACTGTGATATGTTCCTTCTAGATCTCTCCCTTGATCTCTCTTCAACAGACAGATTTGACTAATGGCTAGGTGTCTTTGTCCTGAGAGAGCCATCATTAACTTCCTACCCAGCCTCATTGATGAGAACCAGCCTTACAATTTCTTCATGTTGTCTTGCCTCTGCTAACATATGGCTAAAACCCTGTCTAGCAATATGTCACATACAAAGGGACTTCCCTTTGAGCCTAGAACTCAATAGCAGAACTGGGGATGACCTCTCTCTAATAGTGATTAATAAATCTCACTTCATCCATTCTGTTCTCCTAGTACTCATATCAAAATTCTTCAGCCTCCTTCACAGACCCAGGTAGATATTCCTGGTCAGTGAGCTGTACATAAAAGACATTGTGCCATGTTTTAAGGGCAGATGTCTTTAAGGGAAGTGAATTCTTCATGAGCTCCATTCCCCTGCTGAGATGTCCACTGATGCTGTGACAAGAAATGAAGGAAGATGGAAACAACCAGGAATGCTACATTACCATGTGGAGAACTTGCACCCTACCCTGAAATTTGAATGACCAAGAAACAAACACTTACCATGTTAAAACATTGAAATGTGAGCATTTACTTATTATCACAGCAGAGCTTAGGTTAATACTAAGAGACTCCTGAGCTCGCTGCACCAGTCTTCATCATATGGTTATTAGTTCCCGGAGGAGGTGTCATTTCCCTGGAAATGTAGACAGAGGCAACTCTGGTGAATGAGTGATTCTGTCCACCTTCACTGTCTGCTTTCTTTGGTGACGTATCATTGCCTCAGAGCAACTTTTCTTTTCTACCAACTTGAAACACATGTTGCAGCAGCCCTGGGCTCATCCTCACAATTAGTGAGTGGCATAACCAACGATACATACTTTCTTAGGGTTCTGGAAGCCTGAGGTACAAAGGCAATATCACAAAGTCAAAGGCAAGGTGTCAGGAGGGCCATGCTCTCTCCAGATGGTCTATGGGAAAATCAACCCCCAGACTGTCCCAGCTTCTTGTGGCCTTGGTTATGGACACATCATTCCAACCTCTGCCTTAGTGGTCACAATACTTTTTCATCTGTACGTACTCACACCTTGCTCTGTCTCGCTCATCTTTTCTTTTTCTTTTTTTTAGGTGAAAATTCTTAAAATATAATTCATTTACAGATTTCAAGTACTCAATAAGTATTATTAACTGGGGTCACATTGTTGTACATGCCTGCCTCTTATAAGAATACTTGAGATCCTAGTTAGGGCTCACCTAGATAACCCAGGATTATATCCCCATCTCAAGATCTTTAGGTTAATCATATCTGCAAAAACTTGGCCTTGTAAGGCAACATTTACAGGTTCCAAATACAGTATTATGATTTGTTTTCTTTGGGGCATGGCACTTTTCAACCTATTAGAAAAGAATGTTTCTGTTGCCAGAAGAATAAGGAAGATACTGTAGAAATAAAAATGATAGTGGTCTATATCATTTTCCCACTGGTCCAGAGCCAGGACCCTTGTGGAGGAAAAAATTCCCTATGTCAGCAAGGGTATCTGACTGGGAAAGGAGCTGGGATTCCCTCCTGTTATTGCTTGGCTCTGTGCTGGAAGGAGCGGGTCACACCAAAGTCTGAAGAATCCTTTGACAAATCCCTTAGTCTTCCTGAGTCTCAGTGTCTTCTTTGAAAGATAAAGATAGACAGCACCTGCTTCCTTGCATGACTGTAATATTTAAATTTAGGAATGTGTGTGAAGCTTAGCATCATGTCTATTACATACTAACCCCTCAGAGGTCCTCATGGGAGCCCAAGGCAACAGCCTCAGTGGAAAACCCGAATGTGTTGAAAGAGCTCATATAAGGGGAGAGACAGAAAATCTGAAAGCTGCACAAAAAAGTGATAATAAGACCAGAGAGATCAGAAGGGGCTTGCTCTTGCTAGGAGCTCAGGGACCACATTAAGGATTTTGATAGGATAGCTCATAGGATAAAATACATGGACCAGTATACAATGTAATCATATGGGTCACTCTAACCCTTGGCTGGAGAATGGTGCAGTGGTGGGTACAAGTAAGAGTCCAGGTGCTTTAGCTTTGATGAAGGTGGTAGCAGAGACAATGGGGAGAAGTAAATGGATCCAAACCACATAATATATGTCAACAAAAACATGGTGGTTGGTTAAATGACGACCATAAGATAGAGATATTAAGGCTAACTCCCAGATTCTCAACCAAGTGCATAGAGGTTTCATTAACTGGAACAAGTAATACTTAAAAAGCATCAGTTGTAGGAATAAGAAGAATTAGGTGTAACAGAAGGTGATAAGTCCAGCTTTAAATACATCAAATAGAAAATGAATAAGAGAACGCCATAGGAAGAAGGTAAGTGGAGATACAGCTGTGTCTCTGAGGGCCAGTGGTGAACATAGAAGCTTCTGCCACCAGTTGAAACTGTATGCGCACAAGGAGAACACATAAAAAATACATAAAGAAAATAATTTCTTTCAGCTGAGCAAACACTCTCCTTCTCCAAGTATTGTTGAATCCTGGAGATACAGAATTGACAGACATAGTGCTTTCAACACATTAGACAATTAAGAATAGTGTTGCATGCAATGTAACAGAGCAAGGTAGAGAGAGTGTGTGTGTCATTATCTCTGCAGTGAGTAGAGATAAGTGTGGTCTATAGCCTTGGTCCCTCATCATCGTAGGAAGCCCTCTCTTACAGAGAAATATCTTGTCTTCATTAAAGCTTGGGCTTTCCTTCCTGCAGCCATAAGTAGTCCCAACCTGGGGACTCTCTGCCTTTTCCGCCATCTTTTCAGACACAAATCCCACTGTTTCTGCAGCCTGTGGATCTGTCCCTGCCTTGAAACTTCCCTTCTCGGCTTCCCCGGACAAGCCTCCCTATCACAACTTTACAGAGTTGCAAAACTTTTAACTCCAACAGGCCTCATCAGAAAAGTGAAACTAATGAACTCACTGCATTACACAACTGTCTCCATTAGTAATGAAATCCTTTTATTACAAGGGATTAGTTTAAAATATGTTATTAAACAGATCAAAATGAGCAATCGCAATGGAAATCATTAAAATGCAAAGCATATGAGAGAACAGCTTCCCCCTGAAATAAAAGAAATCTGAAAATTGGGATTGGAAGGATTATGTGTGAGAGGAAAGAGAGTGATATACCAGGAAGATGGTGGGGTACAGCTCACCCAGGCAAGAGGAGGCAGAGGGGCTAAAAAGAAGAGCTCCTGTTGAACCCAGAGGAAGGAGCGCAGGGCCTGGCAGGCAGGGGTGTGGATCTCAAAAAAGCCCAGGTGTAACAGTGGCTACTTCGAGTTGAAGTAGCCCTGGGTTTGCACTGCACTAAGATCCACACTTGTATATCTTACTTAATCCTTATAGTAGGTACTGTTATCACCTCCATTTTACAGACAAGGAAACTGAGCCCTAGACAGATTAATAGCTTACCTAAGGTCACACAGCTAGTAAAGAATAAAAGTGGGATTTGGAATTTAAATTCATGTCTGTCTGACTTCAGAGTTTTTACTCCTAACCAGTATGATATGGGGGAACAACTTAATAAAAAATATGCATATTAAGAGATGTGATCCTGCCTTCCAGGGATTTAGCATAGCATTGGGAATACAAGACCTCTGGATTTGAAATGCAAACAACCCAGTTATCAAAGGAGTGTGAGTATCAGCTGAGGAGACTAGCTCAATACCCATGGGATTCAGATTGGTATGGGCATGCCTAGAGAGCTGGGTCTATTTGCACAGGAAAGTAAGAACCCTTACAGAACGAAACTGACCCTGAGCACACAGAGGACTGAGGGGCACATCTTTCTTCCAAGGTCAATGACCTGCTCTTGGCAGGACAGGTACAATACCGCATGCACCTCTAATACCTATTTTTCCATTCTCTTCCTGTTTGGCTGGACTGATGGCTTTTGGTGAAACACAGTTATTAAAAAGTAATAGGAAAACAAATGCAATTTGCAAATTATCCTCAAAGTGTGGGCAGCACCTGGAAGTTGATACCTTTCTACAACATCATAATCCCTCCCACAACACTCCTGAAAAAGAGTTCAAATAAAAGAGAGCTCCTGGCACCACAGGCAGCTCATTCCCCTGGTGAACAGCACAGACTTATTAGAATATTCTTTCTTATACAGAACAGAGATGTGTCTGGGCGACACTTTTGCCAATTAATATTAATTCTGTCTATTAGCCTTACAAAATCACTCACCAGTGTGACAGAATCTTTCCTGTTTGGAAAAGTTGTTCATGTTCATTCTTGAGCCCCTTTTGTACAGTGCTGTATTGCCCCTGTTTGGTGGCATTAAATGCCCCCAGTACTGGGTCACTTTGCTCAGGACCTTAGGGCAAAAACCTACTCAAAGGGTACTCCTCAGAATGAGCATCACGTTCTAGGTATGGACAGACCAGAAGCAAATCCAGGGGGCCCTCTCCTCCCTCCTGGAAACTCTACTTTAGGTAATGTATTCTGTCTCCCATTCTTGATAGTCATACCCCTTTCTGGCCCATGTCTAACTTGCTCCTGTGTAAACAAGCCCCCAGACTTTCGTTAAGTCTCACCACTACATCCAACCTTGTGCTGTGGGTCTCTGAACCCCATATTGATCCTTGCTAAATGAGTTGACCCTTTGTCCATACTATTGTGATTGTCTGGATCCTGTCATTTGACATAATCACCATCCCTGCCACTGCAATATCATCAGCAAATTTGATAAGCAAAAGCTCATTGCATTTGTCTGAGTCATTGTCAGAAACACTGGGTTTGTCAGGACAAGAATAGAGGCCTAGGATGGGGCTCTGTTGCTTGCAAATTTGAACCTGTCTCTAGATGTCTAGGCATTGAGAGGTGGAAGAATTGATCCACTGATGTCAAACTCACAAGAGGGAAAAGTATGACTCAAAATGTGTGCTGATTGTTGACATTAGGATGCATATCTCACATGAAGACTGAAATTGAAACTATCACTTCATAATAGTTTTCTGTGTATCCATTTCTTGGCATCAGCAGTCTATCCTTGCTCACAGGAGGTAGGGACTGGAAATACTATTTTTAAACTACAAAAAAGTATGTTTAAGGAATATTTCCATGAAGATGAGTTAACAGGCCTGACTCATGGTAGGAACCAATTCTGTCCACCAAATCCATGCTAGGAGCCAATCTCAGTCTACTCAGGATGCTCTAACAAAATACTTTAGTTTGAGTGATATAGAATCCCAGGACATATTACTTATAATTCTTCTGTAAAAAGGAAAATCCAAGATTAAGGTGCCAGAAGAGTCAGTGTCTAGTGAGAGTTTGTTTTCTTCCTGTTTTGGTACCAGGAATCAAACTCAGGACCTTGCAGTTGCCAGGCAGGTTCTTATGCTGCTGAGCTATATCCCCAACACACTCTCTGCTTAGAAGATGACACCTTTCTTGCTACATTCTCACCTAACAGAAATTTCTTTCTTAAAGGCACTAGTTCTGTTTATGAGATGGAACCCTCATGCTTCAGTCACCTCCAAAATAGCCTACCTCTTGACACTGCCACAATGGGGAGAAGTTTCAACCCAAGTTTTGAAGGTACAGGGCTTCAGATCGTAGCAGAAACTTCCTATTCTCCTTATTTGTTTGCAGCGGGTACAGGGCTGATTTGCCTGACTCCATCACTTGAGTTTGTAGCATCTGAGATGCTGCTTTCATTGTAGGCTCCTGCTGCACAAAAGCCACTTGGGATCCAGAGATGCATCTTTCACCACCTTTCTGATAAAGTTGCCCCAACCCAAAAAACACTCCAGTGTCCTTCGGAAAGATAAAACTTCGTCTAAAATTTCAGTATCATTGACTTTTTCTTCTGCTGGAAAAAAGGTTCCAGTTTTCAATTCATGTCTCCTTGCTTCTAGCTTTGATTTTAACTTAGGGGACCCCCATCTTCCCCCAAGTTGGGGAAGATGGGGGTCTCTGGAAAGGGCTTGCAGACAGAAATCACAGTCCATTGAGGACACTATCTCACTTTGTGTCCTGGAAGGAAGTCAAATGAGGAGACAGATAACCCTCTGCTATTGTCCTGCAGAGCAGGGGACCCACAACATTGTGAGCACATTATAAAGATATAGTACCAGGGTGATCCAACAAAGGATTAACACAGAGCCACTTAGCAAATAACTGAGGGGCACTGAGCACCTATCTTCTGACAATTTATGATGTGCATTTATGTAACTTCCTAGATTCTTATGCACAGAAACAATACGAAATAATCTAGATGTCACCTCACTTTATCCTTACTCTAACCCTAGAAACTGAGTATAGGTCCTCTTTCCACAACAGAATCCATGGCTCAGAATTTTATGGAACTTGCTAATAGGCATTCAGCTAGTAGGTGGACTGATTGGAATTTGAGACTGGGCCTAGTTTTGCCATGACCTAAATTTTAATGTCCTCGGTGGTTATGGAAATAGCTATCAGATTTTGAACACCTACCTTGTGCCAGGCACTGTGAGCAGCACTTTCTAGGTTTTATCTTATTTTCTTCCCAGAATGAACTTTCCAGGTGATGTCATCATCACTGGTCACACCTTAAAACCTAGCATTTCAGTACCTGCCCTGGAGTGTATACCACAAGCAGCAGAATTCAATCGTAAGTCTCTGACTGCTGGGCCACAATTTTCCTCCTCCTCCTGGATCAGGGAGTAAAGTAGTGGGAAGTTATATGCTACACCAAGTCCAAAACAGCAAACCATGTCCAGGAGGCTATGGTTGGACTGGGCTGGACCTTCAGGGTACTAAAGCATCTGGTTCCAGTGTGGAATGATGAGGTGGCAGCAGATGAGACAAGCAGGGTCCGACTCACCATAGTGCTGGAGCCATAGCCAGGAACAACTGTAACCAGGCTTGCTCCAAAAGTCAAGTTTTACAGACCAAAGTTTTTCCCTTTGGTCTGTAAAAGATCCAAGGTATTTCCTGTAATGTGCCAGGCTTTGGTTATAAAGCTAATGCATTCTGCTTGAACAACACTTGCACTTGCCTGAGATGGAATGAAGATTCTTCGCTTTGTTCTCCATGGACAAAGAAAGCACAGCCACCAGCCAAATGGAACAAACATCCTACTGGGAAATTCCATAGGTCTCCTTCTCCTGGCCAAAACTGTGCCATCTCAAACTGTTGAGTAGCAATGGTGGCTCTTCTTTAAGACACATACCCCTCTAAGGACTTGTCTTTGCTTCCTTTTTCTCACTGGATCAATTTTAGGCAAAAGTGCTTTGATGGTGCATAGCAGACAGTGTCATCTTGGGGTTTTCCTTACCCAGGTGGCACTCCATCTATCCACACATAGGGACTGGATCTTTCAGAGGCTAAAGGGACATGTGGGTCCGGCAATCTGCAGAATAGGAGCAATTCTGAGGCACTGTGGAAAGACCCCTTCACCCTTTCAAAATGCAGACCCATATGAGGCCTCTCCCAGGACAAGAACTCCGTGGGGAGTGTTTATATCTTTGGCATGGAATTGAGACAGCCTCCCAGCCTGTGCCTGTGCTGTCCAAGGCTGCAGAAGGACTTGCCAGTGACCACATTCAGGGCAGGATGCCTACCACTGTGGAATTCAAAACTGACGACTTGGCCTAGACCCTGTAGGAAGCAATATAGGTGCAAAAGCATCTGGATGTAGATAGTTCTCTGTCCTGTCTAGCTATGCAATAGGCGGAAGTGTCACTTAACCTATCTGAGTTTGCTACTGTTCCTACCGCATTACAGGAAGTTATCACTCCATGCCTCCAAGATGGAATTCCAGGAGCACACACATAGAATGCCTGGCATAGCAGAGGGACTTAATCAGTGCTTGTAGCACCATAATCATCATCACATATCACATACATGGTGAGAATCAATGTAACGAACTTCTACCATGTGCCAGACATCAGATGCAAGTTTGATGGTGATGAAGAGGTATACATAGAGAACATAGGCTTGGCTTGTACCCACCTCCCCCTTAAGAACGACTCATTCCCCTCTTCACTGCCACCACCCTGGTAGCCACAGCAAAAATAATAAGAGCTGGAACAGATAAATATACCACAGTCAATCACCTAGAAGCTGTTGGATATAGATCACTTCGATGGTTACACATTTCTGGGAAGCAAATAGAGCCTATCTGCTTGCCTGCACCTTACAGACTGCCCCGAAGGAGCAGTGGTGAAACAAGGAGGAAGCCAAGGGGATGAGGCCTGAAATGTACAGGAGAAGCTCCAGAAATGCAGGAACGATCACTGGAATTCATGGGGATGTTCACTCTTTTAATAAGTCCCAGGTGTGGGGAGTCCTGTAGAATCTGTGTATCTGGGAGACTGATTTGTGGTGGACATGCTTAGAAGCAAATGGCTTTCTGATCTCTGACAAAAGACAAAAGCATTCATCAATGCTGGATTAGTGCTCTGCTTTCTGATCTTATCTAAACAGCTCCACCTTCAGGGTAGCAATTATTATAAGCTCCATTTTACAGATGAGAAAAATGACACTTGCGTACCTCGTTCAATCTCCAACACAGCTGAGTTTGAAGGAAAGGACTCCTCATTCCAAAGCGTTGATGGTCAGGGATGTCCCCAAATCTCATTTCATTACAAATGTCAAACTGCCCTTCCAAATTCCTTTCTCTCTGACTTTTCCTCTCCAAATAAGACCCAAGAGATGAAGTGGTTGTGCAGCCCCAGAGAAGTAAGATGTCCAGTTTGAAAGGAATCCCCAAGACTTAGTATTTGCCTGAGCTTCACTGCATTCCTGACAGTTCATTCCCAATCATTGGTCATTTAAAGATCACACCCCATCAAGAGCCTTCTCTGTGATCCAATTTGTGATATATTTTTGTCAGTTTACTAGTCCCGCCTTTCCAGGCAGCTCTACTCACACAACTGGGGAGACAAGAAGTGATGAAGGGCAGAGCATGAACCTCCCAAAATGGAACCAGGGGCAAGGATGAGTGAAGCAAAAAGAGGGCCCCACAGGACACCTCAATTCCTTTGAAAGACCAGTAGACAAGCCCATCACTCAGCAAGACACACAGCTCCTGGTCCTTAGAGACATGTGAAACAGACTCCAGGATTCCATAGCCAGATGCTTTTGTTTAAGAAAACACTCAATGATTGAGGAAAATGGGCTTCCTTTCATGTTGCCATGGACAAAATCATTGGTCATAACATCCAGCCAACAGGGAAAGATAGAGCAGAAATGTTTAGGCAACATTTAGAGGTGCCATACCCATGATGAGATTGAAACAACCTCTGCTGAAGCTACTCTCTTCAAATTTAGAAAAGGGAGGAAACTGAGGCACGGGGAAAAGCAACTTGCCAAGATCACATGGCTGCAAGTGGATATAAATCCCAGATCAACTGACTTCAAAGTCTCTGTGCCATTATCAGAAGGAAAGAGTGCTACCCATCGCATTTTGTGCCCCTGGGGCCATCAGCACCCAATGAAGGGCAATAGCGAAAGGGGACTTACTCAGCACTCTGTGCATTTGGCAGATGAACTGATATGGCTCAGGGTCCAAAGGAGTCCCATTGGGCTTTAATCTTGTATTTTGAGAAAATAACATCAAGTGGTCCCTGGGTTCTTTCATCTTCTTTTTATATATATATATATTTTTATTAGTGTATGTTTGGAATACATGCTAGTTACATTTGTTCTGGGGAATTGGTATATAAATATATGATATCTTGATCATGGTCCTTTGTATTCTTGCAGCAAGGCCCAGAGAAAGCAGTGATGTGGCCAGTGTGACAGCATCTGAAATGGCCGAGTCATGAGTTTTCCAAGAGCGGAAAGAGAGGCAGAGACCCAGAATGAAAGACAGACGAAGTCTTCCTGGAGAAGGACTTTCTGCGCTAAGTCTTTAAGAAAGGTTCAACATTATCAGATTACAGGTAGCATAGAGAAGGATCAGAGGTCAGAAAAAGAAAAGAAAGTAGATAAATTGCAGAATCTGAGAATTAGATTGGGGAAACCTCAAGCACTCCTGTTTCTCTAGCAGAAAAGGCAGAGAGAAGAGACAGTAAAAGGTGAGTGTGGCTGATTCAAAGCCATTGTGAAAATCGACAAGGAAGGTTGGCAGTGAGAGGCCCATGATAGCTAGATTCAGAAGAGAGAAACTCACCAAGGAGTGATGATAGATGTAAAAAAAAAAAAA
>RJWT010011325.1:0-23411 GCA_004365215.1 Cuniculus paca
TGTCAGGTATTTTGTCTTAGCAATGAGAGAACAGTAACCAAGACAAAGTGAAACTAGCTGGGGCTTCTAATTAACAAATTTTGGTGTAAAAATGTACTCAAACCAGCAGCCTGGCATGCACAGCAAAGGCAGGACCACCAGTCCAGCAGTAGGAAAAATTTTGAAGCATCACTGAGAATACAAGACATTGTTTACTGAGGTGGTTTTCAGAGCCAGCAGTTGGTGAGCAAGGTGAACCAGCACTGTCCTCCAGCACACAGACATGAGGAACAGAAGTGGGTGGGTGGAGCTGCCATATTATTTCAAAGCACTCAGGAGGAACTCCAGCAGCCAAGCAGTCCCAGGTCACTTCTCTATCAATATCCCAGAGCAGAATAAGGGAAAAAGTATCCATCACTGTAGACTGTCAGTAGGTAGAAGCAGGCTACAGAAAATTCTGCTGGGAGGGAGAAGCTGGGAGCACATAGACTTTGCTCTGATGGCCAGCAAAAGCAGTCTTAGTCCTAAGTACAAAGGACTGGAACCATCCCCCTGGTCTCCAACTAGCATAATGGGCTTGGACCAGCAGCATAAGGAGACAAGCAGCCTTGGTCTGCAGCAGGACGAGGGCATTCCCTTCACCCAATGACCAGCATGTAAGAGGAGTCAGAGGTATGTAACAGAGGAGACTATGCAAGGTCTAGACGGAGTCAGCTGAACACAGTTCAGAGAGCAACCCCAGGATTTCCCTACCCAAGGGTACCACAGAAACTGGGAGAATCCATAGAGACAATCACCATAAGGAGAAGTGGACATTTAAAACATTGTCAGTTTAAGACCAATCCCAACCCCTACATTCAGAGGCAAAGAGCAGTCCCATACCTAGCACAAAACCTACTGCAAATTTGGTGGGATTATACAGCTCATGGCTGGGATCCAACTTAGACACTTCCACAGAACTGTAGCCTCTAGAACAATTTTATTATTTTTCTTTCTCGTTGTTTGATTGGTTTTCTCTTTTCTTATGGTTAGATTTTTTTTATCACTATTAAGTTTTCTTACCTTTCTTTTTGTTTTCTTTTTCTCTTGCCTCAAATATCTCCCTTGATTCTATGACATTTTCATGGGTATAAACAATGTCTCTTCTCTTTCTGGTTTGTTTCAATTTTCTTTTGCTTTCTCTTTCATTCATTCTTTCCTGTGTTCTTTTCTAGTTTCCAAAACTTGGGTGATCATCATTTGCCCTCCAGTCATACTTTCAGTATATTTTTCCTCATTTATCTCTCTCTTTTGTCACCTATTCTTCTTAATCCCCCGCAACACACAGGATAAATTCTGTCTCCTAAGGGCAAACTCATTCCATGCAAGTTACTGATATATGTTGAATTTTGTAATATAGCTGTGGAACTGTCTCCTATGATTAAAGGTATCAAATTAATAGTTATTACAGATTGTGAGTAGCTAGACTGTAATTGACACTATTGTTAATGGTAACTATACTATGTTACACAGGAAGTCATACCTGTTGTAATCAGTTTTTCTCCCTTATATGACAATGCTATTATTGTCTGGCACTATATCCATAAACATAGTCTGGTACCAAAGAACTTGGTGCTGAAGTATATAGCAACTTCTCATTCTTAATAAATTGGGAAGGTAGTTTCTTGGGATAGACACAAAGACCAAGAACCACCTACACCTTAAAAATATCTCTGAGGAACAGCTATTTCTTAAGGAAGCCACTATACTAGTGATAAAGCTTTATCCCAAAAGAATTATGAAAGCGTCAACACAGAAAACAAAATAAAATAAAAAGATTTAAAATAACAGGATGCAGAAACAAAATGCAACCCCTGACTTCCAGCCCACCCAGGAAAAATTCAGAGCACAATGAGAGAGAGGAAATTGGAAGCCACCCAGTGGATCTTTCTGTAATGCAAGCAGCAGAAGAGAAAAAACAAATGGATGGAACTACAGAAAAAAATCTCTCAGGTAAAAAAAGAAACCACAATCAAAATGAAAGACAGTGTAAACATAGAAGACAAAAATAGATTTTAGAACACCAGTGGAAACTATGAATGCCTAACATACGAAAGAAATGAAATTCATGAAACAGAACCAAACAGAAATCCAGGAGATTAAAAACTCCATTTCAAGTATACACAACAGTCTGAAAGAAGAGGAGAGAATATCATATCTAAAAGACAGGATTATTGCTGGCAACCAATAAAAGAAAGATATCTTAAACATAGCAAGGGATCATGAAAAATCAATCCAACAGCTGCAAAATGAAATAAAGAGGAACAACATTAGGTGGATTGGAATCAATGTGAAGGCACAGATAGCATAAATGCCTTAAAGGTAATGGTAGAAAAATTCCCAAATAGATAAAGAATTTGACATACAAATAAGTGAAGCATGTAGAACTCCAAATAATTAGGACCAAAATAAAAGTACAACAAGGAATATAATAATTAATATTCTAGAAATTCAGCATAAGAAAAAAAATTAAAAGTGGTTTGAAAAAGAAACAAATTACCTGTAAAGAAAGCCCATCATAATTACAGCAGTCTTTTCAATAAAGACCCTCAAATCAAGGAGAGTGAGATAGTTCAAGATCTAAAAGAAAACAACCTCCCACACAGATTGAAGTACCCTACAAAAGTATCTTTCAAAATCGATGGAGAAATAAGATACTTCCATTACAAAGAACAATTGAAGAAATTTATGACCACCAAACCAGCTCTCCAACTGTTCTGAAGGATACTTTAGAAAAACATAAGAAAGACCACAATTCCAAGAACATCAACATATGAAGCCACCAGGCCAGCCACGCAATTAAACTGAGAGGAAAGACAGGAAACCAACCACAGGAAAATAACTTGAGAAAGATAAGCCAATATCTATCATTTATAACCATCAATGTAAATTATCTCAAATCACTAATCAAAAGCAACAGGGCAGCAGAATGGATCAAGAACCAAGATCCAACAATATGCTGCTTACAAGAAAAACATTTACCTCTAAAAGAAATTCATAGATTGAAAATAAAAGTTGGAAAACAATACCCCATGTGACACTATCCTAGAAAACATCAGGGATAGCTATTCTATTTACAGACAATGTGAACTTCAAGCCAAGAAGGATAAAAGGAGATAAAGAAGGTCATCATATACTTGTTAAGGGAAAACTCCTAGAAGATGAGATAACAGTCATAAATACATGTGCACCAAGTACAGGTGCACCCAACTACATAACACAAATATTAACAACAATGAAAAATCAAGCAAGCACCAGTGCAATTGTAATGGGGAAATTCAATAACTCAATGTCAAAAAAGGATAGATAACTAGATAAAAAATTAACAAAGAATTTTCAGAACAAAATCAAACCTGTAGACAAATGTAATTAGTAGATAGCTATAGAGCATTCCACCCCACAACATCAGAATACACATTCTCCTCAGCTGTACATGGGATATTCTCAAAATAGACCACATACTTCCCCATAGAACATACTTAAGTAAATGCAGAGGAATCAAAATTATCCCATGTGGATTATCTCTCCATAGTGCAATGAAAATGGAAATCAACAGCAAAATTCATTTGGAGTCCAAAGAGACCTTAAATATCAAAGGCAATTCTGGGCAACCAAGCAAGGAAGGAGGCATCACAGTTCCTGAATGAAATTATACAACAAAGCTACTGTGATAAAAAAAAAATTGTCCTGGGGAAAAAGAAAACAAAATAGACTTGAGGACCAATGGAACAGACTAGAAGATGCAGAAACAACTCCAGATGTACTTAACCACTTTATCTTTTACAAAGGTGTCAAATGTTCACTGGAAGAAAGATAGCCTCTTTAATAAATGGTGCTGGAAAAACTTTCTTTCTACATGCTGAAGATTAAAACTAGAGCCACATCTTTCACCATGCACTAAACTAAAATCAAAATGGATCAAAGACTTAAATATTAAAACAGAAACACTTAATCTACAGGGGCAGAAAGTAGGTAGAAATCTTGAAGATATAGTTCTAAGCACAGAATTCATGAACAAAACCCAGACTACCTTGAAAATACTTCAAAGAATCAAAAACTGGTTCTCATCTTATTAAAAAATACTCTTGTGCAGCAAAATAGATCACCAACAGAGTGAAAAGACAACCCACACAGTGGGAAAAAATTTTAGCCAGTTGTCGCTCAAACAAAGGACTAATATCTAGAACATATACAGAATTGAAAAACATCAGACTCCCCAAATTTAAAGACCCAACCCAAAAATGAGCATTTAAGAATAGTACATACTTATTAGATGAAACAATACAAGGGCTAGGGATCTAGCTCAGCGGTCTAAGCACCTGCCTGGCAACCGCAAGGTTGTGAGTTCAATCCCTGGTGCCGCACACAAAAAAAAAATACAAATGGCAAATCAATATATGAAGAAAATATTCAACTTCATTGATCTTTCAAGAGATGCAAATTAAAATAACATGAAGATTCCATCTCATCTTGGAAAGAAAGGCATTTATCAAGAAATCAACCAATAACAAATGCTGAAGGGACTGTGAGCAAAAAGAAACCCTTCTTTACTGTTGATGAAAGTGTAGACTGGTACAACCACTGTGTAAATCAGTGTGGAAATTCCTCAAAAAACTGGGATTAGAGGTACCATTCCACCCAGCTCTTCCCCTTTTGGGTATCTTCTCAGAAGAATTAAAAACATCTTACCACAGTGATATATGTGCACCCATTTTTATAGTGGCACAGTTTATACTTAAATCTTGGAAGCAACTGAAATGACCATCAACCAAGGAATGGGTAAAAAAGATGTATTTGCCTGGGATTTATCTCAGTGGCCTAAGCACCTGCCTGGCAAGTGCAAGGTCATGAGTTCAATCCCTGGTGCAACAACAACAAAAAGGCATTTTTGTTTGTGCTATGGCATATTACTCAGGCATAAAGGAGCATAAACTTGAAACATTTGTAGGTAAATAAATGCACCTCGAGACCATACTCTCATGTGAAATAAATTGGACACACATGTAAATATAACACTGTCTCACTCGTGTAAGAAATTGAAAGAGTAAGGATCAAAATGGTACAATATATATTGTGAAATAGGAAAAGAATGTTGAAAAGGAAGATCAACTGGGATAGGGAAGGAGAAAAAAAGTAAGAAATTGAAAAAAATAATAAAAGAAGAGTAAAATATAAAAACTTTGTACCTAAGGAGGGAAGAGGAGTTGAAGGGATGGGAGGAGATAGAGGAAAAAAAAGAGGCATCAACATAAAACATACACAGGTACAAATTCCCTATGATTAATATGATCACTAGGTATATCTGAATGCTACCAATAAACTTAATAAAAAAGAAACTGTGAAATGAAAGAAGTACTCAATTTATCCAAAAGCAGAAAAAAAGTAGTCATATAAGAAAAATTGGAATCAAACAAAAAGATTTATAGGAGTATTGGGTATGTGCACTTAAACCACAACCTATTGCTGATGAAAATTTTCTAATACGGTGAGAAGAATTAGTCAAACTTGATGTAAAGGTCAAGAGCAAATGTATTCTGTTGCTAAGAAACATGCATTAATATTGTGAAGCCATATTCGCTGCATTCAAGGGGTTAGAATGACATAAACTATGCAAACACTAATTATAAAAAAGTTGCATGAATATATTAATATCAGGAAAAGCAAGGCAAAGAAGAAGAAATTTCCCTTATATAAAATGAAACATTTTAGTATAATAAATGTGTCGATTTAGTTATAAGACATGGGACTCCCAAATATCATTGCACCTAATCCAAAAATTTCAAAATAAATGAAGGAATAGAAGACATCCTTTAAGTTATGTGAAATTCACCTGGTCATAGCTGAGAAACTGGGGACTGAGTGGCTCTTGAGTTACTAAAATACTGGACAAAATACATTAAAGAAGTTTTTTAGTTGGAAAATGACTGAGCCTTATCTTTGACAAATAAAATAAAAATAAGTTGGGTTCTGTGATTTCTCAGCTTACTATTTGTGGATACTTTTCTGACTGGAATACAGAGGAGTATCCTGAGAAATAGCCTGAGGTCTTGAAGAATGGAGATGATTGACAGGAATTTAGGGAGCTATAAGCAGGTAGAATTTGCTTAGCAAAGTCATGAAAGCAGGATAGTTTCAGGGAAAGGAGAAACAGAGAGAAACGTAATATTGGTGGAGGAGTGCCTTTGACATTTCAGCTTAGTACTGATCTGTGTATAAACGAGAAAGAGCTACCCGTGACTACAAATGAAATTTGATGAAAAATCAATATTCTCATATATCCAATAGACTCATTGAATTCTAATCACACACACACAATTTATGTAGGGCACACCATGCCAGTGTTGTTCAAAGTCAAACTGTGGAAAATTATCATGGAAAACCTCAAGGGTATTTGCATTTAATGATAAATAATACAATAATCATGGCAGCAAAGTCTTAAAGATAGTGGGAAAAAGGAAAAAAAAAGTAAGCAAAAGCAGGTTGGGACACAATATAGCAGTAAGAATGTCAAAAAATTAGCACTAGAACTATGGAAATCAATACTGAATTATAGAAATACAATGTAACGCATTCTACACTTATCTTTTTGGCTTTAATCCATGTACCTAACAATGTACTATTCCATTAGTGCCATTAGTGTTTTTTAAATTACCTATAGTATGAAAGTTTCATCCATTATATTGAGTCAAACATTTATGTTGAAAAATAAATTCTTATTTTTCATTATATTTAAATTGCAAACTCATGTTCTAAAGGCTAATTATGGCAGTAGAAATCCTGAGACAAAGTCTGTTCATAATCCTTGCATAAGATGTTGTTGGTGGTGAGCTTACTTGGTGAGTAAAGAAGTGGCATTTATTGAAAGTACACATAGATGACATAAATTATTTCGCTTAATTACCATATATATTATATAACATTTTTTCTTTTTAAAGTTGAGGGAATTTTGCATTCAGTCATGTAGAGACTTGAGACTTATAAAATCTCATAAACAATATTGAATCTCTTTGAGTCAAAGCCAATACTATACAATACATCTGCAATGTCTAATATGCACTACAATTTAATTTTTTTCTCTACATTTGATAGTTGTAAGATTTCAGATGTTATTGAGAAAGAAAAAGAAAAGGAGAAAAGGAACAATTTTAAGGCCTATACTTTCTATTTAATACAAAATCTAGTTTCATTCAAATTGTCCAAATAAATAAAAAATAAAGTATTTGCCACGTTTTAACTTGTATATTGTTTCAAAAAAAGGAATTCTACATGCACAAGGCATTATCCTGATTCTGAGATGCTTGCAATTGATGCAGCTAGATGCAGTTGTGAGAAATCCATTTATCCACTACTACCACGTGTGTTACAAATATAAAGATAGCCTGAGTAAATCTGGTGGACTCTGAACTCAATATTAAGAAATAGGAAGGCAGCTGAGGCTGTATTACTTGAAATACAGTGTGTACGGCTAGGGCACCAGATCTGGCTCTGCTGTCTTGTAGTTTTCCAGGATATTATTTTAAGTATTTCTTAGATTCATGGGTATTTCGCTTATAGTGATACTGACGCATTTGTGAAAACTTGGAAAATGATAATGATATAGGACACAAGTAGGACTTTGTTGCGGTGATAGCAGAAATTAAAACCAAGACAACTACATGATATCACAGGCAAAACTTTAATGAGAGATGTGGAAATGACTTTAGCTTGAAGAGTTGAAAAGGTTCATAGTCCTGGGAAACTGGCATGGTTGGGGGGCGGCAGCCCACCCTGGGGGGCATATTTTTCTCTAAAGGTCATTTTAATTTTATATTTAAACAGGTTAACCTATTTAGATATGTTGGATGGTGGCAAATTGAAGTACAGTCTTAGGCAGCAAAACTCTAGCTACACTACTGCTTTGGGATGATCAGACTTGTTTGTTAACAAAAGAAAGAATATAGCTTTCATGTCCTAACTGCAATGGGATAGAGGCTGGTACTTCCCACTGAGTCATGAGCATGGCCTTATATTTTAGGAGATTTCCTCCCATTGTGAGATTTAGACCAGTAGCCATTGTTACCCTCTGACACATCCTGGCACAGTTACAGTGTACTTGATCCTTATAGGAACAGTAGGGGAATCAGGGAAGGGTGTGATCCATACATTGTTGGCAGGGGAGGTGGGCAAAAGGCATTTTTAATTTTAAATCATAAAAAAGACCTGAGAATCCTGGCTCCTGTCCAAACGAGTATTCTTGTTTTATTTCAGTTCACTTTTTACTTGGAATCATGGCCCATCAAGAATATTTAAAAAGCCAACAAAATAATATTTTAATACAAACTCAAATCCTACAGGTAGTTAATATGTTTGGAGCATTTACCATTAAGGACTATGAGATATGTTACAGAAAAAAATCAAACTTTGAAAAGCAAGGATGATTTTATTCAAGACTCTTGCTCAGCTAGTGGAAATATTCCTGAGGCAGTTGAAAATAGAATCTAAAATGTACATAAGAAGTCTGCATTTATGATAGGAATTTGGAAGTGGTCAGCATGTAGATGGAATTTTACTTCATTGATATTCATTAGAAAGGATAAGAAAAGAATCAAAGTTATTGAAAAAGCTTATAAGATTGGGCTATGAAATAGCCAATGCCTAAAAGCTAAGAAGAATAAGGGACTATGAAAAAAGCATAAAAAGTACTAGCAGAATTTAGTGTCTTAGAGGAAAAGGAGGGATTTCTTTTAAATCACAAGAAATATGTTTGAGGAAGTTCAGAGGTAGGTAAGATACCAAGTGAGTTTTCAGTGGAAAACATTGGCAAAGATATCAAGAGGAGATAAAGTTTGGGGTTAGGGAAAGAAAATATTTAATATGGACTGAAAAGTAAATGGAGGCTGAGAGAGTGAATACACAGCAGTATGGCCAGTGGAGAAGAAAAAATAAGAGAGGGGAAAAAATGGATAATAGAATGAAAAACTAGAAGGGGGAATGATTGTAAAAAAACTTAAGAAAATGGTCTTTGATAGGAGAAGCTTCATTTTCCCTATAGTTTAAGACTACAAACTGAGAATGAGAGAAGAAACAAGAGGCATCTCAGCACCCGGAAAAGTATCTAAAACTATATTGTGATGCCTTTTGTTAAGGACCTTAATAAGGTTTATGTATTTACATTGCTACCATTTCGATGGCTGTTCAATGTTCCCAATGTTCCCTGTGTTTTGGTGGTATGTAAAAAGCAAATATTGTAATTTGTAGTTTGGGACATTTTGGTATTGAATAACATCTGATTGGGTGATTCCAAGTTTGTAGTAATGTTAATAGAGAGAGAAATTGGTGGGTTAGAAAAAATTGGACAGGTGAAGTGATCACAAGTACAAGTCAGAAAATTATTGGCAGTGACAGAAGTTGATCAAGCAAAGTGAAATGGGTTTACATGTAAAATATATAGTGACATAATTTTGTTCATGAAGCATAAAACTGACCATATTTTAATAGCTGAAATATTCTCTAAACATTTTAATGACTGAAAGAAGTACACATTCAGATAAATAAAGATGCAATGTTGTTTGGGATTGATGGCTTTTATGTGGCATTGGTATTTTCCTCAAGGTAGGTGATCTAGGATGTGTACTACTGGCAGACAGGTTATCTGTTCAGTGGGCTATGTTACAGTGCAAACTATTTGCATGTGTCTGAGGTTAAGAAATATGCTACCCTTTTAACAGTGCATTTTTCTTTTTTTTTTTTGTGCCTTTTTCTTATAGATGGAAATCTGTGAAGTTTGCAAATCTGAGGGAAAGTACTGACAATTTATAAGTTAAAAGCACAGTCCTGATTTACCACCTTATTGTGTCTATAATACCCTTAGGGAATTCTCTGGAGTGAATTTTTAGGACGGAAAAGAGGAATTGTAACCTTGGATAATTGACTTTTGTTGAAGGTGCATGTTTATTAAAAGTACAATTTTAAAGTTTACAGTTTTTCTTGTATTTTTTCAACCTATCTTTCTACATGTAAAAATGATATATTTGTAGAATTTTATAGTTCTCAATAATCTTGTGCTTACACATTTTTATGCTGTTCAGATCAAATAAGGATGAGAGATTGAATTCAACCACATTGAGTTAAAAGGAGTGAGAGTTTTTAAAGAGTGTGCTGGGGGAAAGAACTGGAAACTTTGGAGCAGGAGGTTGGTCATTGTGATTCGGCCATCTATATTTGCAAATTGTAGTTTTATCAGAGTTAGACTTCTACTCTCCTACACATGCTGAGATATGGGAACGTTATCTTTCTTAATGGTTTCACTTCAAAGTGATGGCCGCATAGTCCTTGAGAAAGACATTCCAGGGTTGTAAAATTGGCAAAGACTGGGAAAAGATGTACAGATCAAAGGGGCAGAGGTATTCTACTGGAAGAGAAGTTAGTGGGCATTTTTCAAAGTGAGATATCTCTAAGGTTTAACCTAGCTGAAGAAAATATTAACATAAGTCGGCTGGGCATGGTGGCACACTCCTATAATTCCAGCAGTTGGGAGGCTGAAGCAGGAGAATCGTTTGCAAGTTTGAGACCAGCCTGGGCTACAAAGTGAGCCCAAGACCAGCCTGAACTGCATAGTCTCAAAAAGATAAAAAAAAAAAAAAAAGAAAATATAAGGTAGTCTTGGTCATATAGTAAATGAATAACACAACATTTAGAACAGAGAAAACAGATATAGATTATCTGGATTGAATCAGTTACTAGTTGTTAGACTACAGACAAAGTGCTTAATCACTATGTCTAAATCATTGGACATGCATAAGGAAAATAACACAAATATTTTAGTATTAAATTACTTAATATCTTAACGAATATGTAAAATAATATATACTTTGTGAGAAGTGATTAAGTAGAATTGTAGGGATTAAATATAAATTTTAAAAATTACTATATTTAATCCCTTTGATAGACCTATGAGTGAGCCTCTTGTTTCTATATAATTGATAAGGGAAATGAGGATAAAAGGGATAAAACTATTCTATAGATTTCACCATTATTTTTATTCAGGAGGTCTGAAGCTGATACTATTCCTAAATCTGGGCTGATGCTCTATCGAGTTGAGATATGCATGTATTCGTTAATGGTGCCCACAGGAACAGAATTGATAGAAAATACATGTACAAAAATGCAAGGGCATTAGTTAGGTGTGCTTTCAAAATCAGAGTGGGGAGAGTCCACAATGACCATCTGGCCATGGAAAACTAGAGGATCGATAGCTACCCAGCCAAAGAAGATGGAAATTCCAAAAAGATGGATCAAGGATGCAGCACCTGTCCAAAGCTGAAAGTCTAGAAGCTCACTGGAGTGCTTCTGTCATGATTCTGTGCTGCAAGGCTGAAGAAAATTTGCACCAGTATGTAAAGGTAATGGCAGCAAAAGACACATGCAGGCTACAGCTCTTTGAAATTACATGAATTTATTTTTTCCCTTTTAATTTCATCCAGGGTAAAGCCTCTTGCTTGGTGCCAGCCACCTCTGGGGTAAGTTTTTCCCTCCTCAGTTCAGAGGCATGTCAGTCATTCAAGATGTACCCAGCACTGTTATTTACTAATACGTAAGGTATTTAATACTCCAAATAAGCTGATATGTCACCATTAACTATCACAATCAAATCCTTATCAATTTAATAAGCAGATACCTTCCCTTAAACTATACTCAGTCTCCATTTACAGTATTAAGTTCATAATGACATCTAACATGATACAAATATACTGCATGCAAAACAAATTTTCTCCCAGAATACAAGGCAAATTTTTTGAGGGATAATGCTTTTTCTTCCCCTGATGTACCATAATTAAATGTTATAATGTGAATTTAACAATACGTAAATATTGATACTAAGTTAATGTGACATTACAAAGACAAAAAACAAAGATATCTGCTTAATATATGTATATGTACATGCACCAGTACATTAACAAAATAAAAAAAAGAATCCATGATAACTACAATCCTTGATTCTATAACTGGTCATGTGGTCATAGTTGATGCTTATAAGTATTTTCTTCTAATACCCATTGCCTCAGCCTTCAACAAACACCTCCCTAGGTATGCACATTTTACCTCATTAATTAACCTATATCTTTATTCCTGAGTGTTCTAGGCTCTTTTTCATCCTGCCTGAATTAGGTAGTTGTAGTTTCTCGATGACCTTAATAACAGGATATAACAACATTAGGATATTGCCTAAGAAGTCTTCTGCATTACAAACATATTCTTCCTTACCTCCACTGTGGACTAATAGTCCAAATTCCTATGGTAGTTTGGAGCAAACACCCCCACCAACACTGTACCTATGTTTCAGACTTTTGACTCAGAGACATGAGAAGCCCAATATGGCTGAGAGAAATCTTAGTTTTCTTCAATAAAGTCTTTCCTGTGTCTCCTAGTGGGAGGCTTCTACCCTCTGGAACTAAGACTACTTGGCCAGAAGAGCATACATTTGATGAAACAGGAAACAAAAATTTTACTATTGGGTCACAAAGAATAATAGTGAATGGTATCATTCACATTTCCACTCCTCAATTGTTAGACTAATTAATTCTGGTTATGGGATAAACAGTACCATATGCTAGAAGATAACTCAGAGCATATAAACCATTCACCACAGCTCTGCATATTATTGCCACTAGCTGTAATTGGGTCTTCAAAAGACCCACTGGTCTACCAATACAATTGCTTCTGGATAGTACAATGAATTAAATGAACCTGTACCTACTGCCCACTTCTTTGGCCAAGAAATGTGTTCCTTGTTTGGAAACAATGAGGTGTGAAAAACCATGAGGGTGGATGGGGCATTTTCTAAGTCTACCGAAGGTAATATCATCAAAAGTATGGGAAAGAAAGGCAAATCCATACCAGGAACAAGTGTCCACTCCAGTAAAGACAAAGTGCTTCTCTTTCCATTATAGAATAATCAACCTGCTATGAGGTATCTGGCTTATTATCCCTGGGAATGATGCTATATGTGGGACTCAGTGTTGGTCTCTGCTGTTGGCAGATAGGCAATCCAGAAGTGACTGTAGTAGATATGCCTAAGTGAGTGGGTCCATATTGTTGAGCCTATGAACAACTTCCATTCCTACCACCACGTCCACTTGTAATGGTCCAGTGTGATTCCTTTTCTATATTTAATTAAATTTCTTGGTGTATTTTAGTTATATGAAATGATTACATTTATCATAGGGAATTTTGTACCTCTACATGATCTATCTTGATTCTTTGTTTCCCCCATTCCCCTTCCCACCCCTCCCTTCAACTTTTCTTCCCCTCCTTATTTACAAAGCTTTGTTTCCATTTTTCCTTTCATTCTCTTTTCTTCTTTCTCTCCCTTCTCTCCCCCCACCTCCATAGTTCCCCTTTTGATTTGAACATTTTCTTCCTATTTTACTATATCTACCCTACAATTTGATCATTATTTATAGTTTTGGTTTTTCATATTAGAGAAGCATGTGTTATTTGAACAAGTAAAAATGGGCATCTGCAATGAATAGACCCTTCACAGATAAAGAAGTAGAAATGGTCAATAAATATATGAAAAATATTCAACATCACTGGTCATTTGAGTGATACAAATTAAAACAATACTGAAATTCCATCTCACTCCAGAAAGAATGACTATTATCAAGAAATCAGCCAATGACATGGGGAACAAGGACTCTGCTGTTGGTGGCAGCACAAACTGGTACAACCACTGTGGAAATCAGTGGGAAGATTCCTCAAAAAAACTAAAACTGGAGGTTCCACTTGATCCAACTGTTCCCCTTTTTGATATCTTCCTGATAGAATTAAAAGCAGCATGTCATGACAATGTATACTTTTTATAGCAGCACAATTTATAATAGCTATATCTTGGCAATAGCCCAAATGCCCATTAGCCAAAGAATAGATAAAGAAGTGTTTTTTTAATGCAATGGAATGTTGCTTTGCCTTGAAGAAGGATAGACTTGAGACCTTTATAGGTAAATGAGTGCATCTTGAGATCATACCCTTAAGTGAAATAAATCCTTTTAGAAATTTAAGATGATCGAGGTCCCTGTGAACAAAGTTATGGCACTGGACTGCAGGGTTGATATACTCCTGAGGTAGAGAGTGAACTATTGCTAATTTTGCCAGCTGAAAGAAAATTGTTTCTGGTGGGCCTTATGGATATGGATGAAGAAAAATGCATTTGCCAAATCAATGACAGTATACCAGGTACTGGAAGATGTGATTTACTCAAGCAAGAAATCTACATCTGGCTGAGAAGTTTCATTGCAATTAGAGTCATGACTTGATTAAACTTTTAATAAAATATTGTGTTTTCCAAGACCCATCTCTTTTCTGCACAGGGTAAATAAGAATGTTAAATAGAGATACTGTGGAAACTACCACCGCTGAATCTTTGAAGTTCTTTATGGTGACACTCATCTGCAATTCCTGCAAGAGTACAATATTTTTATGTACTATTTTCCCTGGGAGAGGCAACTCTAAATTCTTCCATTTTGCCTTTTCTACCATAATGTCCTTCACTCCATGAGTCCAGAAACGAACATGGAGATTCAACCAAGTACTAAGTGTATCTGTTAAAATTATATATTTTTGAACTTGGAAAATGACCTTAAGATGGATTTGAGTGTACACTAGAACCACTGTGAGTCAGACGTTGGCTAAAATTCACTTGATTACTTGAGCACTTTCAGGTCCCTACTCATATGGGAGGGCTATAAGAATATTTGAGATCTCCCATAATCTGTGTTAGCTCAGAACCATTCTCCCATAATCTGTGTTAGCTCAGAACCATTGTCCAGCAGTCCCCCAATTATGTCACTGCCTTTTCCCAATGTACACAGACATAAGGCTCCTTTGGGAAGGATGGGAGACAAATTGAAAATGCAATTTTTTGGTAGTTTACCATAGTTTTTCTTCAAGGGAACCTGGCCACCTCTTTATTCAAAGGGTCTTTGTACTGATTCAAGTCTAAGAATTGGTTCAAGGTTCATGATTCTACAGGCTACTATTTGAGGTATTTTTTGTTTTTCCCATAAAAGTATTCTGTTTATATAAATGAAGTAGCATTTGGGAAGGTTTCTATCTATTTTACTTCTGAGAACATCATAATTAACTTGGAAATATCATAGGTCTATATGTTTCAATTCATTCAAATCGTAACTTTACTTTTCTTGTCAGTTATAGTAATTATGCCCTTCTTGCCTTTGGTGACTGAGAACTAACACTTAACCCCTGATATCCTGTGTTACAGTTATACCCACTGCCTTTAAGTCTTATAAATGAATGACTGCAGTCTGTACTGTAAAGTCCAGAATATGGAAGTTAACAAAAATAGAGATCTTCAGGGGCACTGGTGCTCCTCTAACAAATCTGATTCTTAAGTTATTTTAAAGGTTCAATTCTTGGCCACCTTTGTGTGGAGAAGCAGCTTTTATTTGACAAATCCAGCCTTCTCATATTCTTGAGCTTTTGAATACCATCACCAATAGTAAATGAAGAAATATCAGACCTTACCAGCTTATTCATAGCAAGTCACCTTTTGATTATATTTCAGCCAACCAACCAAATAAATTATTAATACTTTGTTTTAAAGCTCCATAAACAGCTGGGGATTTAGCTCAGCAATGTAAGTGCCTGCCTGGCAAGTGCAAGGTCATGAGTTTGATCCCCAGTAAAAAACTCCAAGAACTACAACATTAAACCCAGAATCTCTACTTAATTATTTCATCTTGAGAAATTAAACTTGCCCCAAATTTATATTACTTCTCCATTATTCGTATACCTTTTCCTGATCACTCATAAGAAGTAGAAAACTCTAATTCTTTGGCCATTTAACATATCTCCCTATGGGTCATGCTGTGTTCATCATTTTTAGGAGTCTTCTGATATTTGAGCCTGGTTTTAGGCCTAAAGACAAAAGTGGGTGGTGAGGTTGGGTCGTGCAGAGCTTGAACATTATCTTGCTTGGGAAATGCATCAAGTAAGTTCATTACTGTTTTCTTAAGCAACATAGGATTAGTTTCTTCAGGCATAGTTGGAGATGCCAACCCCACAGGGGTAGGCTTTTGTACTGAACATTGGGAAAAATTTCTTCTTCTGGCAAAGTAGTCTCATAAGAATTTAAGAGTTCAGTGTCTCCAGACTTAGCAGTGTCCTCCCAAATATGCCCATCTCAATTTATGAGAGCCCATTCTTTTCTGATCAGCAACATCACTTTAATTGCAGATACTCTTCAAGACCTCTGCTGTGATTCAACCACTCACATTATGAAGGCACCTTCAGCCCTACTGTTAAAGGACAGAAGATTCTCCATCAGGTCAAAATTAGAAGATTTTAGATTGATTTTTGGTGCTTGGATTGGGAACTAGAATCTTTGAACTCACTACTTTTCTTTAGTAGTTTGTCCAGAAATGTTAAGAGCAATGATCTAGCCTCACTTTATTGTTTACTCTTTCAAAAGTATTCAAACTTTTCTGTGTAGAATCACTGAATTCCTTGAAAGTGATCAGTTAGGAAAATCATTGCTTTAAACAGTTCCCACCATTGAGTATCAGCACTCTACATCATCAGGAGATACTATGATAACTTTATGTATGATTAAATTAAAGAGCCAAATTCAGGAAACACTGAATTGATTAGGGAGATTCATTCTTACAGTTCAGTTTATTTAGAACTACTGTTGCACCAGACTATGTTGGTTAAGGTTTTGCTAGAGGAACAGAATTGTTAGAAAATTAAACAAGGAAATTTGTTAGGTACACTGTAGGGATCAGGTGTAGGAGAGTCCACAATAACCATCAACATGCTAGACAGCTATGGGATCCA
This sequence comes from Cuniculus paca, assembly GCA_004365215.1. Lineage (NCBI taxonomy): Eukaryota > Metazoa > Chordata > Mammalia > Rodentia > Cuniculidae > Cuniculus > Cuniculus paca. The sequence goes on from RJWT010011325.1 coordinate 16,852, forward strand.
GTGGTTTTTTGGCCCTAGAAGATGGAAGACTCAGAACAAGACAGATCAAGAATGCAGCAGCTGTCCAAGTTTGAAGGCCTGGAAGCACACTGAAGAACTGTTAGTGTGAGTTTGTGTTGGAAGACTTAAGAAACTGGAGATTGATATCTAAGACAATAATCCCCAAGAGGCACCTGCTGAAACAAACTGGAGCTCTTAATAAAATGCATGAGCTATCTCTTCTTCTTTGGCTTTTTTATTCCATCCAAGCAACAAGCAAGCCTCTTATTTGATTCCACAACATCCAAGGTGTGTCTCCCCCTTTTTGTTTGCAGGTCTGCATATGAATTATCTCCACAGACACACCCAGAACTGTTCTTTAGTAATCTGCTAGACATTTCATAATCCAGTGAAGTTCACGTATCATGTGTAACTGTCATAATAGGTAATCATTTTGAAGTACTTGTGAAGCAGTTTCCAAGTTAAAAAAAATACAAAGGCAAAACTGCCAGCTGGCATCATAGCTTCAGCAGTTAATGCTCATTGCACTAGAGGTATTCAATCAGAGATATTCAAGGAGTAATGTGTGTCTTTATGAATCAGAAGCATAATATGATTAGGTCGCATTCAATTAAAAATATTTTAAGACCCTATAAAATGAAGATGAAATTATGAATGGAGATAAGACTTTTTAGAGAAAATTTTACAGGCTTAATGTTTTACAATTTTCTATACTTATAAAACATAAAAACATGTCCTAACCACTTGTTATATGTTGGTTGCTATACTAAGTGCCTGCATGCTTTCTCACGTATTAATTAGAATCATCTTATGTTTTGGGTGACACAAAAATACAGACATTGTAGAAGTTCATTTACTCACATCTACAAATTTTTTGGTTATTAACTACTAGCTAATAAGGGTAGGCTTTACAAAAAACTCAGGTTTTAAAGTTAAGTATATTAAATTATACAAAAACTTTGTGGTTTATTTTAATATCAAATGTCATAGAACTTTTGAAAAATTACATGTGTGAATTATAAGACCAACAAACCAAAATATTCATATGTACAAGAAGCAATTAGATTTAAGAAAAATTCAAATAGATCTTATCAATGTATAGACATTAGAAATTGTATAATACTTGGATTATGACATTATTTATACTCTTTCAAATTCAGTTATAAGGAAATCCACTTATTTTTAAATATAGAAAATATAAGACACAAAAGAGACATAGTTACCAATTACTGTGTATAAAAGAGTAGAAAATGAGAAGGGAAACATAATTAGTATAGTTGATAAATTAGTACATGACTCCATTAATTAGGCTGTAGGAGGCACTCTGCACAAAAAGAATTTCCCCATATTTTCTTCAATCATTACTTTTTAATTTTTTAAAAAATAATTTCTCTGGTACTTTTTTCCTGTTATTAAATCTTATATCTGTGATGTCACAAATATGTTTTACCCTTATGGTATAAAAACTTCAACCTGATTAATAGAGCCATTTAGGATATATGACTGAGTTAAAATTAATTAGCAGCTAGATGAATCTTCTCAGTTGAAGGTTGGCTAACTTGTCAATATGAGCTAAAGAATATTAAACAGTGGTATATAATTTTGGTGATTTTTTAAATGACTTACTTTACAGAAAAATTATTAAGCAATGTCTTCAATAACAAGATCAGAACTTTAATCTATGAAATACAAAGGCCTATCTTTACCAGAAAATATTGTTAGACATTTTTGAAATGTAAAAGCATTTTCCAACACCTCCCCTATGGTGTGCCCCAAAATACTGATACAGGTATGGTTGTTGTTTTAATTTTTTAAAATAATATGTTTTAATTTCATAATAATCATTTTTCACAGAACACAATCAAGCTAAATCAATGATGTGGTTCAAACTTGATGATATTTTAAAATCTTTTAGAATGATTAAAATTTTTAAAAACCAAGTTAAAAGTTCAGTGGATATTTCCTCTTCTATATTTCTAATCTGAAATATAGGCCTATTTGTTACCTCAAAAATACTAAAATACTAGAAACTCATAATATCACTTACATCTGGATGCATATTAAAAGAAATGCTGCACCTTTACAGACAATAAACTCAAAGAAAACAAAACAATATAAAACCAGATAAAACAAGAGTGAAAGCATTACAGGCCTTCAAATCAGACAACAAATTAAAAAAGAAAGAAAGAAAGAAAGAAAGAAAGAAAGAAAGAAAGAAAGAAAGAAAGAAAGAAAGGAAAGATGCTGTACCTTATGTATTGTGATTGAAAAACAAAGTTATGTGCACACAGGGGCAGTTATTCTGAGGTAGAATAGATAATAAAGGCAGATGAAAAGGAAAAAAGGAAAATCATAATTTTAAAATTGTGTTTTTAAGAAAGCTATAGCTTTAAGGAGCAATCACATTTACCCAACATTTTCCTGTTCTACACTATTCATTCCTAAATTCTTTTATCTTAAAAATGTAATCCATTAGACTTGTGCCCTTCTCTTATAAAATGAGTCTTTCATCTGTGTATTAACTTTCTTGAGACGTAACATTTGCCATCCATAATTTAAGGCAGAATAGGCTTAATTTGGCTTGTGATTTCAGTCTGTGGTAAGCTAGATTTGAGACATATGCATCATGGCGGAAACGCTTTAGCAAACAAAACTGCTCAGTTCATGGTGGCTGGAAACAGAGTAGGGAAATGATGCCAGAGAATTAAGGATCAGGAACCATATATAGAATGCAAGATCATGCTTCCATGACTCAATCAGACACAAATAGGAGCATTTTATTAACTCCCAGGATGCTTCCTAATCCAGTTAATGGACATATTATGTTTAACAATCACAACCTATAAATGGGTCATTGCCTTTCATATATAGAATGGGCTATTTCATTTCACCTGTAAATAAGCCTAAGGTTACTATAGATTTATGAATTCCACTGTGGAATCAAACCACTGTGGAAATATGCAGCCCAAACCATCACATTCCTCATTCCTCCAGAGCTGAAACTTCCATCTAAGTGTGTACTTCTTTATCTCTCCTTAATAAACCTACATCTGCCTCTCCCTGAGAGGTCCTGAAATGCTTTTCTGTAATAATTTATGAGTGAGTTGAGGCCTCTGTATCCTCTTTGGGAAGGATCTCCTTAACAGTGTCGAATGACAGTTTAGCTTTCATCACTGAAAAATACAAAATAAAAGTTTTTTTTGGTAATATTTGCAGTGGATTAAGGTTTAGAGTTAATGATTATTATATTAGATAGAGTACACTGAAGTCATAATTGTTATTATAGTGACTACTGCAGTTATGATTTGAATATATTCTTAGCATATAAATAGCTCTAAAATTTTTAATTCCATTTATCAGAGTAAGTTTGATAAGAGTATTTTTGATAAATAAATATAAAGAAGGACTAGAAGCCTAGTTGGAATACAAAAGAGAAAGCAAGTAAGCTGCCTTATATTTTTAGAACATAAGAAATTTTTTAACACAGTAAGACATATATTTGCTTTCGTCCTCTGTCAAACACTTCCATTCATCCTATGACTGAAGTCACAATGGATCATTCACAATTTCCCAAAGATACTAGCATTACTTCCTTCAGCCTCAGATTTACCATTCCCTTTGATTACTCATGGCTGAGCCACTGCTATTTTTTAGTATGGAGAAAATAATTTATGGTTACTTATAGGAGTCTACTATTTTAATAACTTTTTTTTTTTTTTTTTGCGGCACCGGGGATTGAACTCACGACCTTGTGCTTGCTGGGCAGGTGCTTAGACCACTGAGCTAGATCCCCAGCCCTGTTTTTTTTTTGAGACAGGGTCTCACTATGCCATTCAGGCTGGCCTTGAGCTCACTTTGTAGCCCAGGCTGGTCTCGAACTCACAACAATCCGCCTGTCTCAGCCTCCCGAGTGCTGGGATTACAGGCGTGAGCCACCACACCCGGCTCTATTTTAATAATTATAACTTAAAAATTCTATATACTTACAAGTTCTTACTCTTTTGAACATGACTAATAAGTTCAACTTTAATCTTTATTTTTTGAATCAAATTCTTTGTGGTGTTGAAGCCTGCATAGCTGTTAACCAAAATATTTTTCAATTATTTCTGAGCTCATAGCTAAACCATAATCACATCCTCTTTATGGTTAGGTGTGGTGTGTGACCTATTTCCAACTAATAAAATATGAATGACATTTATTTGCTTCTTTCGTAAGTCTCAGCCCATAAATATCTTCAGTAGAGTCCTTTTTCACTTTCCCTTTGTGTTCCCCCAATATACAAATGGTATGGCAATATACAGAGTGACCTTGGAAACTATATGCTGACAATGATACAGCCTCTATCATCCAGAACCACTGAACAAATGCATAAAATTATTCCCTCCCTTCATACCAGGGTTCTGGATCATGTTTTTAAAATTTCTTTGCAAGCAAATGAGATTTTCATGCAATCTAATCAGTGACATCATTTATTCAATAAATAATTACCTAGCTGCCAATATCTGACACTTTCACATTTATTCAATGATGTATAACTTATACTTCATGCTAGAGAATATTTATAACACATATTAGTTGCCATGGCACATGTAAGTCCTAAAAATGAGAGAAAGTTAAGCTTCCTTTTATATAGAAGAAAATAGAGATTCAGAAAATTTATATCACTTATCATAGTTTACACAGTTGATATAGGTAGCAAGATAGACAAGACTCTAGAGTTTGTGCTAGTAATTCTAGCTTTGTGTTGCTCTTCTGTTTTAAGAATTGAGATTTAGAATGAACAGTAATAACAAAAGACATTGTTATGGTTTGCATCTAGGTGGCCCCCCAAGGATCATGCAGTCATGGAGGCGGTTGAATCTAACATTTGTGATTGGTTCATTGTCTAGCACTGGGATTGGTGGGGTGAGTGCTGCACTTGCCCAGGGTCGGAGCCAGCATACAATATAAGGGAGGGAAGAAGGCCTGTTTTTGCTCTTGTTGCTTGTGGCTGCCATGAATGACTGTCCCTCAACCACACCACCCTTCTTCAGAGCCTGCTGAGTATGGGCTGAAACCTCCAAAAACTAAGAAATAAACCTTTTCTTCCTTCACTTAGGTGTCAGGTATTGTCTTGTCAATAACAAGAGAAAAGTAACCAAGACAGACATGTTCACAAAATCTGCTCAATCAAATATGATTTCCAAAAATTAAACATGAATGATGAAAGAGATAACAGCAATGTCTTAATGTTTAAAATTTTGTTGACAAGTGTAATGATAAAACTGATTACTAGAGATATATAAACTAAAATGTTTACTGAAAGTATTCATTTCTTGATAATTTTCACAATCTTTCAAGTGTTTTCATTTCTTTTTCCTGTTACGGTGATCAGTGTTCTTTGATGTTACTATTATAGTTATTTGGTATTTCATAAACTGTGCACATACAAGATGGCTTAAAAAGTTTTGTGTATGTTCTCCCTCCAAAAAAAAAAATAAAGAAAAAAATAGCAAATCAAAACCAAATGACAAAATCCAAACAATTAATGGATCTTAGAAAACATATATAGGATTCCTTTGAATTTGTCCAACATTTTATTTGAAAATACATAGAAGTGAAAGTTACTGAAAAATTAAAAAAAGAAAGAAAGCAAAAGAAAAAGTCAGCAATAACATATGTTATGAAAAGAGAATAATGGTAAATCAGTTTTGAAAAGATAGTGTTTGAGTATTGAACTATGTAAAGAAAGAAGGCATGACAAAAATCTGAGAAAACACAATCTAGGGTGAAACAAAAGCATTGAAGCTTTAAAAAGTACCTGTAAGGTACACGAAGTTTCATATCATTTGAGTGGAGCACATTTAAGGAATAAGGCATGGTATTATACAGAAGACAATGCCTTATAAATAATATTAAGATATTTAATTTCTTTATAACAATAAAATGGATTATGACTACTTGGGACAGATTCACGATATATTTGAATTGATTTATGATTTAAAAAAGGAGTTTTTATAGAATATTGTTGTGGAAATAAAAGAGAAAGTCAGAACTCTTAAAAAATACTTCCATGTTTTAGGTATAGATGGAGTCTGGGGGAATGGTTGTGGTGTAGATGTTGATGAACATTCATAAATGATGTGTACTACAAAGGAGAATCTATTATGACATTTTCCAAGGATGGAATTACATGTGCATGAATGCATAGCTAGGAATATCATGAGACTTTTCACCTGCACCGCAGGTCAAATTTCAGAATATGGTAACCACGGACCTCTTTTTGATAGCTATCAATTCTGACTACAAATCTGTGTGAGATCAGGCAGTCCAGGACCTCTTCCATCTTTTTGAAGAAAGGTGAAGAATGGCAATGCCTATTTTTGCATTGTTGCTTTTTAAATTCCATTTAAAATTAGTAATGGGGCTGGGGATCTAGCTCAGTGGTCTAAGCGCCTGTCTGGCAAGCGCAAGGCTGTGAGTTCAATCCCCGGTGCCACAAAAAAATAAATAAATAAATAAAATAAAATAAAATAAAATTAGTAATGCATGATTTTCCTGAGTATTTCATACCTTGCTCT
>RJWT010011326.1:0-11836 GCA_004365215.1 Cuniculus paca
GAGATAAATTCATAGAGTTGAAAACTTCACCACTCTTCTCTCAGTGAAAAATAATAAAAAAGGACACAAAACATCTGATATTACCAAACCACTATACTGATTTAACATTTATATATCACTTGTTAATTTAAGAGAACAGAAGCCATACAAAGTATATTCTTTGAAGTCTTCAATTATTTGGAAATTAAGTATTTCTAAATCACTTTTAAAAGGAAGTTTCAAAGGAAAATAAAATCAAAACTTGTGGGATGCGGCTCAATCAGTGTTTGATGGTTAGCTTACATGCTTGCTAGTAGAGAAGGCCTTGCATCCTTCATTTACATCAGGAGCTGGCAAAGTGCACCTGATGCTAGTTTTTGTAAGTAAGTTTTACTAGAAGATAAGCATACTTACTTGCTTACATATTATTCCTGTGTACTTTTTTTGTCACAATAGCAGAGCCGAGTCATTCTGACAGATTATTCGATCTGCAGGGATTTAAATATTTACTATTTGGCCCTTTACCAAAAACAAACAAACAAAAAATAGCCAACCAATGATCTAACTTCCACCTTCAGAAACTAGACTACTTGGAGGTCAAAGCGGGAGGATCTTAAGCTTGAGGACACCCCTGGCAGCTAAATGAGACTTTGTCTCAAAATAAAAAATAAAAAGAGCTGGGTAAGTAGCTTAGCTGTACAGTGCCCCTGGGTCCAATCCCCAGTACCACAAAATAGAAACTAGAAAAAGAAGAGCCATAAAAACCAGAGCAAGCAAGCGGAAGAAAATAAAAAAAGATCAGAGTACATATCAATGAAATTGTAAAGATTAAAAACCAATTAAAAGTGCTTTAAAAATCTCACTAAACATTTAAGTAATAAATAATACCGAGCTTACAAATCTTCTAGAAATTGTACAGGAATAGTAAGAACTCATTTTATAATCCAAGCATTTCCCTAATTAACATAACAATAAAACAAACCTGAAATCTCATACTAGTCTTGAATGCAGACATGAACACCTTCCACAAAATACACTGGCAAACTGAGTCCAGCAATATGCAAAAATGAAACACATCACGACCAAGCAGGGACTCGCCCCAGTAATGCACACAGGTCTCCACACTGGAATATCAAAGTAATTAACACTATTAACAGACTAAGAACCTCACCATCATCGGAAAAGATTCAGTGAAAGCATTTACAATAGTCCACAATTTAATGATAAAAATTCCCAGAAAACTGGTAATAGAAGAGAGCTTTCTTAACCTAATAGAGAGCATTTATTAAGAATCTAAAGCTATTAGATTAGTGCTCCAATGATGCTTTATCCTAAATTATGAAACCTGTGAATATTTTATCTAATGTGGCTAATGGGAATTAGGTTGCCAATCTGCTGACCTTGAATGGGAAAGAAGTTATCCAAGATTATTTGGGTGGGCCAATGTAAACAGAAGAGGGAAGAGGGAGGCAGAAGACAGAAATGTAATCCAGACTTTGAAGAAACAGGACCATCAGCCAAAGGATGCTGCATAGCTAGAAGCTGGAAAAGGTAAGAGAGCAGATTCTCCTCTACAACCTCTGGAAAGGAATGTAGTCCCATTGATAACATGATTTTAGCCTAGTGAAGAACCAAAACAGCCTTTAATCTTACAGCACTAGAGGCTAATTTGTGTTGTTTAAACTACCAAATTTCTGGTAATTTGTGGTAAGTGGGAACGGAGTAAGGATATTCTCTTTCATCACACTTCACCTAATGCCAAAGCAGAAGTTTTTGCTGAAAGTAGAAGAGGAAGACAGAGGGGAGTGGAAGGAGGAAAACAAAGGACATTCAGATCAGAATGAACAATTTGAAACTTAACTTGTAGGAAATGTGATTATGTACAAATTCCAAAGAATTAAAAAAAAAAAAGCTCCTGTAACAAAATTTGGAAGGTCATGGAATAAAAGGTTAGTATACTTGCTTTGGTCTTTCTTCTTGCATTACTCCTAAAACCCCTGGAATTCAATCTCAAAAGTTAGTCTTTTTGTATGCTAGTAAATTGCCTGGTAAACCAGCACTCTCCAGGCTGGCCAGCAGGATGGCCAAGGCTGGATTAAAAGGGTGGGACTTTTACCCTTACTCCTCAAACTCAGGGAAACATGAAGGGCTGAAGGCTGAGCTGATCGCCAATGGCCAATGATTTCATCAATCATGTCTAAGTAATGAAGCTTTCATGAAACCCAAAAAGAATAGTTTTGACAACTTCCCAATAGCTGAAAACATGGAAGCTTCCAGGAGGCTGAGAAAGAACATATCACATTTGCTGAGAGGGTGACACACCCCAACTCCATATGGACACAGGACACTTTCAGATCTTGCCCTATGTATCTCGTCACCTATTTTATTATATTCTGTAAAACATCTTTTAAAATAAATAGTCAACATAAGGGTTTCCCTTTGTTCTGTAAACTATTCCAGTAAATTAACTAAATCCTAGGATGGGAACTTTTTTTAAATTTTTTTTTTTAGGCAGTACTGAAAATTGAACTACATCCCCCAGCCCTTTTTAATTTCAGACAGAGTTTCTCTTAAATTGCTAAATTGCTCAGGCTAGGATCAAATTTGCAGCCCTCCTGTCTCAGTCTCCAACAGTACTGGGATTACATGTACACACCACTGTATCCACCTGGGAACTCTGGAGTTTGATAAAAACCAACCAACCAATCAGGCAACCAAACAGGCAAAATACCAGAGCCTCTGAGAAGGTAGAGGTATGGTGTAGTGGGACTGAGTGCTCAATCTGCGGGATCAGATGCTGTCTTCCTAAGAACTGCTTCTGAGTTAAGACACTTAACTGATGATCGCTACAGAAAAGATGCTTGTCTAGTGTGTGGGGAAGAAGTTACACACCTTTGGTTACAGAAGTTTTCTGTATTGTTGGGTGAGACTGTAGGAAAGATTGAGTTTGTTTTTTCCCTATATCCTCAGACAAGTCAATTTTGTTACACCAACAGCATACCACTCAAAATGTATCAGCTCCCCAAAAAAACGAAAAACCCAGAAATAGGCACAACTTTAATAAAATATATGAGGATCTATAGGCTGAAATGTAGAGAGTATGCTTGTCCATAGAGTGGAAGACTTTAAGTTTTGTTTACATATCAATTCTTCTCAATTTAATGTACAGGATCAATGAAATCTTCCTCAAAATTCCATCAAGCTTTCAAAAGACATTAACACGTTTCCACCAGCTTGAAACACCAGGGGATAGCAGTGAGACATACAAATTATGGCCATCATGAATATATTAATAAGCAGATTTCAAAATTTATATAAAAATGCTTAACAATTCTGTATAAGAGGAAGAAAGCTGGAGGACTTACACTATTAAATTCAGGACTTTCTGCGATGCTACAGTAATCAAGATAGTGGGGTATTCATAAAAGGACACACAGTGAAGAAGTGAGCGCAGAAATAGACCCACACAAGCATGTTCAACCAGTTTTTGGGAATGGCAAAGGAATCTGACATAGACAAGATGGTATTTTTAGTAAATGGTCTTGAAAAATGTTTCTTCATATATAAATAATTCAAGCAAAAGAGATCACAGACCTAAACATTAAACAAAATGGTAACATTTTTATAAAGCATAGCAGAAAAAAAATCTGTGATAATGTTAGGTGAAGAATTCTTAGTATAATACCATAAGCATGACCTATAAAAACAAAATAAATAAACTGGATCTTATAAAAATAAAAACCTTTTACTTAGTAAAAGACAATGTTCAAAAATTAGAAGGTAAGCCACAGACTGGAAAAAATATTTGCTAATCATAGTTCTCAATGCCATTTTCCCGTAAAAAGGAACTGGGCTCATTAAAGGAATGGCCGATTCTGAGGTGAAAGTAAATGCGAGATGAGAAGTCTAGATAACCCAGTAGTGCCAGAAAACTAGGATGTTTTTAAAAAAGGAGGAGAGGCGAAGAACAAGTTCAAAGAAGGCAACCTGTATGAGTTCTCGATAGCAAAAGTTAACAATGAGAATAACACAATACAGCATAGTAACGGATTATAAACCCCTCCAATAACTACAAGGCCTTACTGATATAAATAGGGGAAATGGGACAAATCTTCCTCAGAGAAGAAATTCAGTCAGTAAATGTAGAGGGCTGGATGGCAGAAAAAGAAAATTCCCATTATAGTATCACAGTGGTTAACTGTGGACAAGATTTACCACTGAATACAGGTTGAGAATCTCTAATTCAAAAACCTGAAATGCTCCAAAATCTGAAAACAATGTGACACTCAAAAAGTTTTAAATGTTGGATTTTCAGATTAAAGATGCTTAACTGGTTAATCTATGCAATTATTCTAAAATCAGAAACACTCTAGACTTTCCCAGTCCTATGCATTTAGGATAAAGAACTTGTACTAAAATTAGAGGGTAATCCCCACAGGGGAAAGGAGGGGTTTGCATAGGCTGTAGGCAACCCCCATAAAATATACCAACTGCTGTGGTGCTTGTAACAAATGACCAGAAATTCTTTAATACTCTCTCTTCTAGGAGGTGAAGTTTAATTTTGTTCCCCTTCAATGTGGGCGGAACTCAGTGGAAACTGCTTCTAAGGAATGCAGTCTACAGACAGAAATATGGTTAACTCTACAGTGGAGAAATGTGGCTAGCACTTTAACCAAAGTCAAATTCAACAGTAATTAAGTCATGCTGGCATATGTTCTCTCATATGACATAAGAGCACAGCATACCAACACAGGATTTTCCCCAAAATCTAACACTCCAATCTAATCATAAGAAAGCATCTGACAAACCCAAACTGAGAGATATTCTAGAAGTTGGGTTCCTACTTTTCAAGTGTTAGATAATGAAGTTTATGAAAGACAAGGAAACAGTTTTCAAAGATTGGAGGAGATGAAGAAGACAAGACAAATAAATTCAATGTGGTACCTAAGACTGGATTTTGGAAAAGGAATATAAAAAACGGGAGAAATCTGAGTGAAATGTGTAATTCAGCTAGTAGAATTATACCAATGTACTTGTTAGTTTTGACAAGTGTATTCTGATCATGTATTGTGCTAAAATTAGAGGAAGATGAAGGGTATTGGGTACTACTGTGTTTACCCATCTTTCACAGAGGTTAAAATTATATATGGTGATCTGTTTTGGTCCATTAAGAACATAGTCCCATTTCAATAAAAATGTATTTTCTTAGTAGAGAGCTGTATTCAGTTTAATTGGAGGCACCTTACTTTACCTTAAATACACTTTAGTGTTTGGAATTTTTAATATTTAGCCCATTTATTTTCTGTGATTCTGCCAAATATATTCTCAGCCATTAGTCTGACACTATAAAAATGTTTTCAGTTTATTGTTTGCTTTTTTACATTATCTTTTTCTTCCCTGAACAGAAGTTTAACATTTTTATATGGTTAAATCTATTTAACATTTTCCTTAAGTATTTTTACCTTTAAAAAGTCTGCAGGAGATTGAGAGAGAGGAGGGGAAGGTATGAAAAAGGAATTAAGACGTGCTATGAACGTGTACAATTCCACATGAGGAATGTGCGCATGTACTGCAAACATGTACTAATTAAAAACAAAAAACTGCTAATAAGCCCCTTTTGGCTCTCTAAAGTTATCTAATGACCAGAGTGGCAAACTACACAATGCTTCCCTGCCTCTCTCCACTGGGAAGAGCTGTGTCCACACTCCACTAACGGTGCACACATCCTCGCCTGTGTTGTGGTCAATAAATACAAGTTAACCTGATGTTTGCCGCAGTCCAGCACATGGTTTCAAAAGCACTGCCCTTTTCCTGTTACTGCAAGGACGCCCCGCCTCAAAGGGGCTGCTGCTTCGGCTGGATTCAGGAACCTGACAGCGTGTGAAGGAGAGCCACAGCCCCTAACTCACAGTTGTCAGAACATAACTTGTGAGTAAAGAAGGAATTTTGTTGTTGCTGAGGCAGCGAGCTTTTGTGACTGCAGTGTAGGATGCTAGGTTCACTGCAGAGTAAATAGCAATTCGGGTAGTGGACTTCCGGGGCTGCAAGCTTTTCCCATCCAAACCTATCCTAAGACAGGCTCTGTCTGGTGTACATAAGGGCAGTCACCTTAGTATGTTTAGGAGAAAAGGACTTCTCTAACTTTTCCACAAGTACTCACAATTACAGGAAAGTAAGTAAGGGATTTTGGAAAAAAGCCCAAAGTAACCACTGTAACTGAACTTGTTTAAAAATTTTAAACTTTTAAAACAATGTTTATTTTCCCCAAGTATCTGAACAAAGTGAACATCTAAGGAAAGCACTGATGTTTACTCCCAGACGCTGCACCCCACCCAGCACCCTGCCCTGGCTCTGGGCAGAAGCACGCTAGTGAAGCAGCGCGTTCACAGGTTGTGGCACCAGACAGTCTATTAAGAGATGTGACCTTTGGCGACATCTTTTCTCTGACATTGACCTTCTCTTCCGCAATAAAGTGGGACTATGAACTAATTTTGCTGCAGGTAGAACGAATAATATAAAGAACCCAAGTCAGAGGAGAGATCAAACTCAGAATATATAGAAGTATGATGTATCAGCACATGGGTGGTACCTGAAATACATGAAAGTTCCAAGAGAAAATTTATAAGCTAGATAAAAAACTAGACGAATGAGCCAAAGAACAGTTTAGAAAAATAAGCTGTCGTAAGTGTTAGATACTCCACAGAGGTAAAATCCAATGAAAAGAGAATACTAGGCTTGCCAAAAGGGCGCGTAGGGGGAAATCGTTACCTTTTCATAGACACAGGACTATGGGGGTCACAGAAGCCAACTTCCACTGACTAAAAGCTGCAGCAATATGGTAACGAAGGGGAAAATAATCCGTGGAGTCTCCTTTTTAAGACCAATGTAATGAAATGCAAGCAAAAGTATTTTACTGGACGCCATAATAAAGTCAGGCAGTTTCTTATGAAGCTGTAAACCTGTTCTTACTTGGTGTGTGCTGTGTGGGTGAGACGGGAACACAGAGGACTATAAATGGGAAAGAAAAATGCACTGAGAAAACAGAAACTTAGTCCGCCAGTCAGTGAGTTTCCACCGAGGACAGTGCTCTGGGCAGGTCTCCCTGCGATGGGGCAGGTGGGAAGGACAGCGCTGGCTCCTCGTCCCCTACATCGCACTGCTCTCCAGTCTTTTCTGAATGAGGGGAAACATTTCTGTCCACATGGTCAAACTGCACAGACACAAAGGAAAGTCTTCCTCCTGTTTTTGGCATTGCTGAGGATTGAACCTAGGTCACTCAGGGTGAGCTGTATCCTCAGCCCTTTCTTAATTTTTATTTTGAGACCGCGTCTTGCTAAATTACTAAACTGCTCGCACTGAGACTGAACTGGAGATCCTCCTTCCTCAGGTTCCCAAAGGGCTGAGATACTAGGCCTGTGCCACCACAGGAGCGCTGAAGTATTTCTTCTGATTTGTAATAAAAAAGACTTATCTTCTGATTGTTCAGCTTACAACAGTTTTCTTCAGCAAGTGGTGCCGTCTTAGATTTGATAAGGCACTCGCTTGAGACTTCTTTCTTGGGGATGGCAGGGACAGTACTGGGGATTGATTCCAGGCCCTTCACACTGAACTGTATCCTCAGCACCCCCTCACCTAAATTTTGAGACAGAATCTTGCAGTCACTAAGTTGCCCAGCCTGGGATTGAATTTACAATCTCGCCACAGTGCAAGATTTACAGGTGTGTGTCTTCATGCCCATTTGAGACTTAAAACTAAAAGATTTAAATGCATAGTTTATATTTTAAACTACATTTAAATATGAATTCAGCTTTTGTTTAGTATTACAACTTCAGTACTTACAGAAAGTCACAGACTGACGGGGCACAAATAACAGTCGCTCATCTTCCCAACTTTTTCCCTAATAGCTTACAATGGCCCTGTCATTTCTCATAGCTTAGATATAACTGATGAATACGGTGACAGGTAAGAATATTTTAGGAACAAAGAGGCTGTTCTGCTGAAACACGAAATCACTCAAAGAAAGAATTCAACAGAGCACTTCAGTTACAAAGTGCTTTCAGAAGAATAACTTGACCCTTAGAATATCACTCTGGGTGGGTGGGCACCCTATTTCACAAAGCAGAAAACTTCAAGTACAGAAGATTAACAGGTTCTCCCAACTCGCAGGTAAGGGGTGGAGCCAGCACCTGCAGCTCTTCCAAATTCAATTTTTTTCTTTCACTTTACCATAGTATTTGAAGAATCTTGGGGTGAAAAATAGGTGTTTTCACCAATTTCAAACCTTTTATCTTTACATAATTTTATTTTCATTTTGTCTTAGTCATTTCCCTATTAAAACCTTAAGCTAAATGTTTAGTAATTTTTTTTCTGTTATAAACGGCAAAGCCATTTATAGCAATGAAGTTACTTTCTGAGAATAAGTTGGTCTGCATTTCATAGATTTTTGACATGTACTATTTTCTTTTTTGTGTGTGGTGTTGAGGATTGGACCCCAGGCCTCCTTGCTCATACTAGACAAGTCCTGTGCAACTAAGCTATATACATTCCCAGCCACTATATGTAGTATTTTTGCTGTTGAAGTCTATTTTAACATTTAGTAACACGGTATTCTTAGAATTAATCTATTTTCAAGGACTCTTTGTGTGTTGTTATTTTGAGAAAAGAAAAACATTCATTAAACATGGAATGGCTACCACATTTACTTTATTACAAATAAACTGAATACAAAAGTTTAACAGTTAATGTGAATACACACAATACTCCTTATCAAATGATACTACTCATGAAAAATAATCTTTAAATAACTTAGCCAGCTGTTGGAGCAAATTACAAACATACCAAAGCTTAAATTTCCTATGAGGAAACTAGAAAACTTTAAAGACAGACAAAATCTTATTAGTTATTTTAAAACTGCAGTTTACTGAACAAAGGGTATTTCAGCAAGATCTATCAAATTTTGTTAGAAAAAAATTTCCAGTAAATGCAAAGATCCTATTATCAGTAGATATAAAGACACATTTCATAGAATTTGTAGATGTACTCAACCTACAACATCTAAGTAACGGAATATAAGTACCTGTTCTTCATTAGACGAACCTCTCTCTTTCGAGCTGCTTCTTCAGCAGGCTGTGTAGGAAGTGCTGGGGAAGATGCCATAACAACTCCAGGGGCAATGGTGCT
The DNA here is from genome assembly GCA_004365215.1 of Cuniculus paca. Taxonomy (NCBI): domain Eukaryota; kingdom Metazoa; phylum Chordata; class Mammalia; order Rodentia; family Cuniculidae; genus Cuniculus; species Cuniculus paca. The sequence goes on from RJWT010011326.1 coordinate 9,160, forward strand.
GGTGGGTGCGGTGCGGATCTGGTATGTCTGCACATCTCCGGAGGCAGCTGAAAAGAAAAACAGCGAGCAAGGCATAAGACACAAACACACTGTCTTGACTCGACTTTTGTCTGCAATCATCAATCTGAACATACTTTCTGAATTAGAAGAGAAACAGTAAGGAACAGATGATTCTGGCTAAAATGTCAAAAAAATCAGCAGTTTTTTGGGTCATTACTCAGAAATAAATCCAAATTTAATGTATTCATTAGTATAGACACTTGGGTAAAAGAGGTCTTAACCTGTGTCTATTTGATCTTATATTATCTATCATTGGAATGCAGTTCTATTCTGTGGTTAACATGCTTACCAACCTTAAGTCTAAAAGGGAAGTAGGGCACATCTGGGTTGATCTTCCTAGACAGAGTATAGTCCTCAATGTCTTCCTTTGATATTGGTAAATTCATATTAAAAAATTTCAAGTAGACTCTTGCCACGACATAAAAACGACCATGATTTTTCATAAAATAGCAAAATGGAAGAGAAAATAAAGCATAATGGTCAACTATTGTAAATTTCTAATTTAAACAAAACTGCAAGTATGAAAAAGTGTACAGTTTGATGCCAATTATATTATTTGTAAACATAGTTTTAATGTAAATGATAATGGCTAACTCAAGTTTTATGTTTCTAACTAAACAATTCACCATTTGTGAAAAGAAACAATCACTATTTGTCAAACTACTTTTAAAAAGTGTTAAGAAACATGCTGTCCTAATATGAAAAACCTAACACTGTGAGAGAATATGAAGGTCTTTATAAAATTATTCATTTTAGATATCAATATTAGTTAAAATGTGTAGTTTGGAAAAGATTTATATACTAAACATGTTACCATCTTCAAACTGACGTTCAGAATTCAAATTCACTGACATCCTGCTTTACAATTTTTGAGTACCTGCATGTAAAGTGAAAAGGTGTTTTATTCCCATTAATAAGCAAAATATTACCTTTTAAAAATATTATTGGTTTAATAACAGAGTATGTTCTGTAAATACAATAGGGTCCTTTAAATTATGACTCTCTAGTTGGTCTAGAGAGTCTCTAGTCTCTAGTTGGAGTTATCCAGAAGTAATTATCTGTGAAGGGATACCAATGTTATTACCTAACACAGGCAAAGTGCATTACTATTAATGAAAATATTTTCAAAAACAAATTTATTATTTCCTCAATCTGAAAACTTCACATCTGGCATAAATTATATTCTTGTGGTATTCAAATGAATTCAACAGAAAAATGGTCAACTTCTATCCATAGATTCCTGAAATAAAACATATTAAATTTAAAAAAAAAAAGCCATTTCTATAATTTATCAATATTTAACTTCTTTCTCTCCAAAGACCAGAAGACTTGTATACTAGCATGTTATTTTTGGAGTAATGTTTTCATTTCAAAGAAAAATTGATGAATTTAGAAAAGAGGCTCTAAATTTCCCTTGAATAAAAAAAGAGAAACAGAATTCTGAACCTTCAAAATTCTTATCAGTCACTAGCACAATTTTCATTTGACACATGATTAAAAAAAAAGGACTAAACAGAAGAGACTGGGTCCTGCTCAAAGTCAGACAGAAGTTCCATGCAGAATCAGATCTTTCCTTCTGATTTCTTTCTAACCTACCCTGTTTCTCCCATCCCCAAATCCTAAAGGTGTTAAAGATGCATATTATATTTAAAAAACTGAAAATAGTTGTTTTTATGCCATGACATTTTGGTCCAAGTGGAATAATGGAAGAGTTCATGGAAAATATTATTGAAGAAAAGATAACTACATTTAATAGTGCTTTGGAACATGATACTTACTTTTTTTTTGAAAGATTAAACTTTAATCTTTCAGGGAACCACAACTGTGAGCTCTGAACTCCCTTACCTTGAACAACAACTTGGTTGCTGGGCACTAAGATCTGCTGTCCATCAGTGGTCTGTGCATACTGTAGGATGGTGGTACCCGGCTGGGTGGCAGCTGCATTGGTCATGGTTAATGTCTGAAGGCCCTGTACCCCATCGGTACCATTGTTAGCCAGCTGTATTGCTCCTCCCTGGGTAATGGCAACTAAAACCCAATGAAGTTTATTGTTACAAGTTTAATTAATACTGTGTAAGACTTTTAAAACACATTAAATTCAACATAGAAAATTGCAAGACAACCCTAGAAGAGATCATCACAGTAAATACCTGCACCAAGAAGCGTCAACTTTCTACTCAGGAAACCCTTCAATTTCTTTAGCAGAAATTTATCTACAAACTTCATCATAATTGGTAATAATGCCTGCTAATAATATTTGAAATACAGGCAGACAAACGGAAAAGTATTAAATTCCTTTTGAAGTTACTTGGTCTCAGGAAACCCTATCTTTGTGATCCCTATAGTAAATATGTATCTTGATGGAAGGAAATGTGACAGTTCTCTTCTTTCATGCACAGGGGTGAACATGGAACCGGTACCCCATAAATGGTTGGTTTATAATACAATTAATTAATAAAGCAGCTCACCAGTGTATTCTCAGTATGCTTAAATAGCCTGGTGCTGTGGCAGGTGCCTACATTGCAGCTGATTGGGATGTGAAGGTAGAAGGATGGCTCATGAGTTGAAAATTAGCCTGGATCACACAGGGAAAACTATTTTTTTTTTTGGTCTTCCT
>RJWT010011326.1:11936-23486 GCA_004365215.1 Cuniculus paca
TTGAGCTCACTTTGTAGCTCAGGCTGGTCTCGAACTTGCAACGATCCTCCTGCCTCAGCCTCCCACATGCTGGGATTCCAGGCGTGCGCCATCATGGAAACAAGAACTGATGCCTTTTTTTTTTGGCGGCACCAGGGATTGAATTCACGACCTCGTGCTTGCCAGGCAGGTGCTTAGGCTGCTGAGCTAGATCCCCGGCCCTTGTGTTTTTGAGACAGGGTCTCACTATGCCACTCAGGCTGGCCTTGAGCTCACTTTGTAGCCCAGGCTGGTCTCGAACTCACAACGATCCGCCTGTCTCAGCCTCCCAAGTGCTGGGATTACAGGTGTGCGCCACCAGGCCCAGCTAAGAACTGCTCTTAAAATAAGGAAAAAAAAAAAAAAGTAAAAGTGCCTACTCAATGAAACAAGCTTCTGGAACTTAGTTATTGCAAGTATCTTAAGGAGTTTAAAATTAAAGCGTTCAAAATCATCATCAAGAAAAAAATATTTTACTGTCGTTTCAGTTACGTATCTCACATCCTCATCACATGGCACCTTTCGTTGTTTATTCACTGACTACACTTGTCATTCGTCAGGCAAAAGGAAATCCATCAACGCTCACATTAATAGATAACTCACTTGATAAGAAACTGAAATTGTCTTTACGTTACAATTTATGAAGAAGTTAATTTTAAAAAGTTATTATTTTATTTGGAAGATACTATCTTTTAGACCCAGAATTGAGAAATGTAGGTAAATCCTCTCTATGTAAAAAGAAATCACAGTTTTACATATAAAACTACTATCAGTTTCCACTGAATTAAGACAAAAGCTAAAAAAAATATACTGAGATGAACATGCCTGACTTAAATATGTTACTGTCTATTAGAGTGGAATTAGCTCGGGGTCAATTATTACCAAGTTATGGAAAACAGCCTGAGTCATCTGCACATGAAAAGCTGGTTATGCACCGTTTAATCAAGAAATATGAGTTGGTGGTTATTACTTCATTTGGCAAATTGATACTTGTGGAAATTAAGACACTGGCATGTAAAACTCATCCATTTCAGCTATTCCCAGTTTCACTCTGACAAAAGGAAAAATGGAACATATAAGAATCATTCTTTTTTGTCTTTTTGAGACGGGGTCTTGTTATGTAGTAAGAATTATTCTAAGATTAATTTTGCAAGATTATTTGAAAGACTCAGGGTTAACAGAATCAAACCACAAATTCTCACAGAGAGTTAATAAGCACATCCCACCGTGTTTTTTGTTTTGTACTGGGAATCAACCCACAGGTACTCTGCCAATGAGCTGCATCCCTAGCCCCATGCACCCACCCACCCTTCCTTTCTTCCTCTGAGACAGGCCCCTTGCTTACTTGCCCAGAAAGGACTCAAAGTTGGGATCCTCCTGCCTCAGTTCCCTCAGTCTTGGGGTTACATGAGTGCGCTATCATACCCAGCATCCAGTACTGTATATTTAATTGGCACTTTTGTTTTTCCTTTTAGCTCTACAGCAAATGAACTCAGGAGAGGATTCCGGAAGGAAGAAGAAAACTGACATGAAAAGATGTGGGCTGTAGTTTAAGTTCTATCACTAAACTGTTATTTGATTCTGTTATCTCTTCTGTAGAAATAGCAACCCAGTGTAACTGTTGTAAACATTAAATATGGTTGTGTGATGAAAATACTTTAAAAACTGAAGCATGATCCTACTGACTTTTTTCCTCTATAATACTTATTCATACACTAGATTACTCCCAAAGGAATTGAGGTAGTTTCAATAAAAACAATTTCCATAAAAAAAAAAATAAAGACAGACATCAAGTAACTGATATGTCTCTAGGGCTATATGATTCTGTCAGGAGTTTAGACAAAAGAAATACAATTAAGTGTAAACTTAGCCGAGATTCTGCACATGTGTATGTAACAGGACAGTGTATACATGAAAAAGAATGGAGGAATATCTGTCACTCATACTAATGGAGAGGGATAAAGAGGAATATGTTTAATAGTACTATAAGTAAGGGGAAAATAAAGGTGATTTGTCAAGTGTCATAAGAGACACACCTTAAATAACTAAAATTATCTGTGTGTGAAGCTATCATAAATTGAAAATACACACACGCACACAGAGCCACAGAGATGCACTCTGCCAACAGCAACGACAACAAAAGATAACTGAACTCATTAAGCTTAGTGAACAAGTAGCTTAGTCTGACCAAGTTTAGCTTTGGGAATCTGTTTTTAATATAGTTGGAATGCAAACTGCATTTTAGCAAACTAATGTTGGGCTGAAACTAAAAAATTAGTAAGCTGGGTGTCATGTGTAAGATACATTGAAAGAAAAAGGTAGAGGAAAGAAAAAAGAAAGTACTATTCACACTAATGTCTTTGACCAAACAGAAGCACGATTCAAAAGTAGTCAATAATTGGTTTAGGTGAAAGATAAGAAGAAGCAAAGAGACTTGAGTGTCAAGTGGAAACTAACAAATTTGTGCAGAAGTCTCTGCTTTGTATGAGGCAAAAGGTAAAGGGTTCTGTTAATTTTAGCAGTCCTGATGTTTGTATTATCTTTTTATAATAAAAGCATTAAAATATGATTTTTAAATGCAACTTTTAGAAAGTAAATTATTAGAAGAGATGAATAATGACACTTTTTTTGGCCTTAAGCATACAGAATGATTTTTTTTCTTTATCTGAAAAAAAAAAAACTCATGGTCTTTTAGCACAAGGACTAAAATCTTCAGTTTCCTTTAGTTGTTTGAAAAACTTCAAACTCTGCATTGCACAAAGCAAAGGGACATGTAAGAGGTTACATACTTGAATACCCCTAACTAAATCTCTGAAGACAACCCTTCCATTTTAGACCTCTGCATACTGAAAAGTAAAGGAAACACAATGATGGCAGCAAAACTTAGAAATGACTTGGCACTTGAGTCTTTTACTGAGAACACAATCATCAGCTTTTCTTTGCTGTTTTCAATACACACATATGGATTACTCACTGTACTGTCCGCTGCTAGTTTGGTAAATTGGAGTTGGCACCGTCACAGTGGTGATGGCAGGGGCGGATGTCTCCTCCTCAGACTTCTCTTCCTCAATCCTTGGCACTCCTGGTGCATCAGAAGATAAGTCATTCAAAATTTTCCTAGAAAAAGAGAACTATATTAGTTAAAAGTAAAATTTACTGGCTAAATACAAATAGCAAAGATTTGAAAACAGGCAGAAAGTTGCTACTAGTGCTTAGACCACAAATTAAAGATACATACATTTTAAGAAAAAAACCAAAGGAATCAGTGATGCCAAATGTAAGAACTAGAAAGAAGAAAGAAAAGCCATATATATTTATGTATGTGTGTATCTGTATGTGAAAAGTACCAAGACAAGGTATTTCCTCATCTCTTTTACACAACCATTCTTTCTCTTTTCTTTCCAGTTTTATAAATTACTCATCTTGTAAATCAGCGGCGGCAAACCCAGGACTTCGCATACTGCCGTGGGCTATGTGTTAAGACTGAAAGCTCCAAAAGGCTCACCATTACTCTTCCGAACAGTCCTGGTCATCTTCCCTGGATACACTTCACTGTTTTAAAGTATATGCCAGATGTGGTCTGAGCAGCAGGGTTAATTTCCTTCCTTATTCTGGATACTAGGTTTTTACTACTAATATAGTCTTGTATATTGGCTTGGTGGTGGTGTTGAGGAGTGTTGGACCATACTGTATCAATGATAATCAAAGAGCTAAGCAGGTTTTTCAAAAGAATTTTTAATCCAGAATCTGATACTTGACCATCTGGTTTTATTTCACACTCAAGCTGAGAAATTTTACAATTATTACTGTTACTTTATTTCAGTCTACTCCCCTAGGCTGCTATGCTTTCAAAGTACTTCCTCTCCCATCCCTCTGGGTACTTACTACTTAAGGTTCTGTCATTTGCAAATCTGATGAATTTAACTTTTATATTTTCTCAGTTACACTGCTGTTAAAAATACCAAGCCAAATTAGACCAAGTAGAGGGCCTTTCAAGGACTTCCTCTAGATGTAAATTAATCACTATAAAGATGGGTTGTTCCAGTACTATCAATTAATCTCTGCTTCCCCAACCCTGCAACAGTATCACAAGAAACTCTGTTACTTCACTATAGTCAAGACACAGGGGTTATGTTTCAGGAATTCATAAAAATGGTACCCCTGTCAAAGTTTGATTATAAGGAATGATACTGTTACCTTTCACAAACCTTTCTCTAGATGTGTCTGGTCTCATGGCATCTTTCTTTGATTATTAAGGTGTAATTATTTAAATGACCATTGCTACAAGCCAATTAAGCCAAATGAGAGATTTTTTTTCAATATAAAGGCTTTGTCTTAGAAGGCCTGCAGCTAAGATATGTTTTGAGTGTATGTTCATACAACATATACCTAGAAACATTAAATTTCTTATGACCTCAAAAATTTATCAGGCATGGTAGTGCATGCCTATAATCCCAGCAACTCAGGAGGCTGAGGCAGAAGGATCACAGCAAGTTTAAGATCAGCCTTGGTTGCACAGTGACTTCAATGCCAGCCTGAGCTACAGTGAGAGCCTGTCTCAAAACACAAAAACAAAACAAATCAATTTATCAATATTAACTTAGGGTTCTTAATTTGACAAGGACTGATAAAAGGGCTAGCTTAGTAACTAACTCGGGAGAAGGGGAAGAAATATACATAAATAGAAGCAATTTAGACTTACGACAAGCAAGAGAATTGTAAGTCTGAAATTTATTAAACTTTTAAGTAAGCTTAGTAAGATGAGACCATGCTCTTCCTGAAGATTTTTAATATGGAGCTGATTTTTACATACAATAAATGCTTTTGGTCTACTTCAGAGGCAAGTCATAGGCCAGGCAACACCCACAGCAGAACACAGAAAGTACAGTAAGGTGCCTCTGACAAGAAGAGGATGCTAGCAAAGTACCACACAGAAACAACTACTATATTAATAACTAGTTATCTGCTAAGTATCACAGCATGAAGAAATGGTTTGCAAAGGTACAGCTAAGGAGGTAACTAGCACAGCCTCAGAAGTGACACAAAATTAGAGAATGCGATAACTTGATCAAATGTATTCCAAACTTTTAAACTGAAAAGCAGCAGCCAGCACAGTGTACAAAAATTCAGTGTTTATTCAGGACCATTCAGGGCAAGCATTGACCTCTCTGGCAGTAAGCGTCACTGTACTCGCAAGAAATAATCTATACAGTGCTGGCTTGAGCAGTGAACTGGGCTTTTGACATCTCTATCTGCAGCTAAAATTTCTTGCACATCTTTGATTCTAATCTCTAATATGAAGTCCCATACCTGTAGGAAGGCCTCCTTGAAAGTATTTCCCTTCGCTTCTGGGAATCAGTTACACTATCCACTGATTCTTGGGAATCTTCACTTTCTGCAATAGTTGAAATCTGAAAATAAAGAAAAGCTTTACCATAATAATCAAACTTAAGTTTCTGTGACATTTTATAAGCTTTAAAAAACACTTATCCTTAATTCTTTCAGGACTCCATGTAATCAATCTTGGATGCATTAGTGTCACTTGTCAGTTTTTAACAGTTATTATAACAAAGTCATCATCAAAAATAAGCTTTTGGACATGTGAGAAAGATTGACTAAATATTTAGTCCTAAATCTATACAAGTATTTTCCTTAACTACTATGCAAATACCAAGTACATTTACAGTGATACAAATAAGACTGGTTATCCTTCACCAGCTCCCAAATAGTTGTTTTAGCCTGACAAGTGCGAGGTCATGAGTTCAATCCTTGGTGCCGCAAAAAAAAAAAAAAAGAAAAAAAAAGTTCTCTACTACAAATTGACATGCTTCAAGGTTGGCATTTTACAATTATTTTTAAACAAAAATTCAAAGTAAAGAACTATGTATTTCTGGTTAAGTATTTCTAGACTGAAAATTAATGATGGTAAGAGAATAAAGATTTACGTGGAACAACAGAAACTAGAATTTCTTGATGACTTACTATACACCAGGTGCTATGCTAAAGCCCTTACATTACTTAATATAGTAACTCAGGCATCAGATGGTTACTGTTATATCAAATTTACAGAAGGAAGCATTAAAGTGCGAAGTGATCAGGTAACGCACCAAAGCGACAAAGCTAAGAAGCAGCAGTGCCCCTGTTAACACCTAGCATCTTCACTGGAGACATCCTTACCAGCATCAAAATCCTAGGGTACCAAACCAGTGTTGGCAGAATCAACAACCCAGTAGTGTTTTTAGACCATTTCTAGACTAGCAGTTCCCTCACCTAAGTCAGTATGCTTGACAGATAGCTCTCTATCACCAGTTTTCTCTAGTGTAAACTGCAGAAGCCTTCTGTGCTTTCCTAAACCAGGTGCACATGATGCTGGCAGAATGAGAATTAGATCTAACCAAGAAAAAGGCTTAGCTCATCAAAATACTATGTGACATTGGTAGCGAAAACATCCTGTTCAGAGGTACCCGAGAAACTCCAAAGGTATTCTTTATGTAGTCCAAGCCTAAGGGTTCTACAGTGGGTACTTATTTTGACAGTGCTTTGTGACATGTGTCATCACTTTAAAAAGAAATAAGGTCTATCTGGTAACACTTTAAAAAATACACTTATAATAAGGTAATATGCCTGTTCAAATCCTTTAAAGTAGAGGTAGTATACAGTCTTTCATACTATAAAAAAAACTTTTAGACTTTAAAAAGCAGCCAGTGATTAATGAATCCAGAAAGGACAGCTAAAATGATGAGAAAGGCTGAATTTAGTCTATGATTCTTAGCATATTAAAAATGCTACAGATTACTGCTAAAGAAACGTAGAAAATTTTCCCGTTTATCAGTAGCTGTTGTAATCAGTCCAGTCACCATTATGTACAAACTTTCTCAGAGATACCGAGCAGATCAGAAACTGTGAAAAGGACTTAGAAGTATCAGAAATTCCAGACGCAACAAAAAACCAGAGTCAAAGTAGACAGTACTGTGGGAAGTGCTGTTTTTAATTAATATTCCACTCAGAATCTCACACTTCTGTGGCTTGCTTTCTTTGCCCTGTCTGACTGATAGACGCCCCATCCTTACAACTATTTCTTAAGGACATTTAATAATCTGGGAACATTTTCTTCTGATGCGAAACTCCTTAAAACGAGCTATACAAATTATCCCCAGGATAGTTTGGAATGAAGTGCTGTATGTCGGTTTTCAACCCCCAGCCCCCAATTCAGAGGATTATGGCACTTAGCACAAAAAAGGTTGCCCTTCTCTAATCTGTGAGATTTTGTCAATGTGGACAGAAGTAATGACCACTATTTAACAGATTACGTTGATTCCCTTTTTAATACCAAGGGAATTCAGACAAAACAAAATGAAATCACACTGGCAGAGAATGCGCCAAGAGGACCGCGCCCGTGGGTGCTGCGTGGGCTCAGCGGCCTGGCGGGAGAGTCAGCGCGGAGAAGGCCAAGCATGTGTGGAGCCACAGGGTATTTTCTCAATCTGGCTGTGAACCTAAAACTGCACTAAACATTGAACAAAACAAAACAAAACAAAACAAAAGCCCAAACTGGACTAAAGAAGAAATCACGTAAAAATCCATTTTATAAATAATTATAGTTCAATATATGTAGCAGGTTAAAAACCACATGAAAACGTTATGTCCTAATTATAAATATGACACATTATCATGCTCTAATGATGGAATCCCTCCCACCTTTACTTCGTGACATCTCTTACTTCTTCCTGAATTCCTGAAGTAGGTTTTTAATTTTGGCCACTTGTGACAATCAAGAAATTTTCAAAAAGCCAAACCACTACTTGTAAGGAAGTTTTAAATTTGCATTTCTTAACTTTGGTTTGTTTAAAAACTATATCTCCTGTTTATATGATGAGGAAACTCTTTGTTTTTATTTTTATGTTTTAATTTAAAAAAAAATTTTTTTTTTGTCTTTTTGAGACGGGGTCTCACTATGCAGTGCAGGCTGGCCTTGAACTCGCAGTTATCCTTCTGCCTTGGCCTCCTGAGTGCAGGGATTGCAAGTGTACACCACCACACCTGGATGAAAACTCCTTTTTAAAAGCTTGAAATTTCAAAGTACAGCCAAGATAAAACATTTAAGATTTTTTTGAAAATTATACACAATCCACTGAAAACTTAAGTACTTGCTGTGGTTCATTATTATTATTTTTTTATAAATTCACTGGATCAATAAACTTAGAAGTCTTGAACACAGATCTTCAAAGTCTTTTGACCTGCTGATCTCCCATACAAAGAAGAACATTTTAGCTGGGGATTTAGCCCAGCAGTTCAAGTGCTTGACTGGTAAGAGCAAGGTCATGAGTTTGATCCCAGGTACAAAAAAAAAAAAAGCCGGGCCTGGTGGCACACGCCTGCAATCCCAGCACTGGGGAGGCTGAGACAGGAGGATCATTGCGTGTTCGAGACCAGCCCTGGGCTACAAAGTGAGCTCAAGGCCAGCCTGAACTGCATAGTGAGACCCTGTCTCAAAAAGATAAGGGCCAGGGATTGAGCTCAGTGGTGGAAGTGCCTGCCCAGCAAGTGCGAGATTGTTTGATCCCTGGTGCCGGGGCGGGGGGGTGGAGAAGAAGAAGGACATTTTACACACACACCCCTTTTTTGTAGTCAGAGGGGCTAAACCCAGGGTCTCTCTAAACTGCTCAAACTACACTTTCATTTTTGATCCTCCTGCCTCATCAGCCTCCCAGAGTGCTGTGATTACAGATGTATGCCACCACAATGGCTCAGCCGTGTATTTCTTACATGCAAATTTTTAAGTGTGTTATTTACATTATACAATAAGAGTTCTCAGACGAGTATAGATATTAAAATTTTATAGATGTACTTTTTTTTTTTTTTTTTTTTTGGCAGCACCGGGGATTGAACTTATGACCTCGCGCTTGCCAGGCAGGTGTTTAGGCCACTGAGCTAGATCCCCAGCCCTTAGATATTAAAATTTTAGGTTTCCTAAATCCTTTAATTTTCACTACAGTGAAATGATGTGATTAAATATATCCTACTAAAAAATCATTAATATAACACTGATTTAGAAATACTCTTAAGCTTAGGTTTCTGGAAATGTGATCTAATATCTGCTAGTTTGGAACAGGTAACTCACAACTCAACCTACAGATCTCAAAAGTAAATGTATGTTGGGCTGGGGATACAGAGAGATCAGTGGCCAAGCACCTGCCTGGCAAGCACAAGTCCTGAGTTCATTTTCAGTGCCAAAAAACCAAACAAAAAAAGTAAATGTATTTTATTTATATTGATTATAAAATAAGACAAGGTGTTTACCACTGAACTGTACATCAGTTCTTTTAAAAAGAAATTTATTTTTGAGACATTATGTTTTTCCACTAAGTTGTCAAGTCTCACCTTGGTCCTGCAACTCTTCTTCCCCGAGTCTCCTGAGTAGCTGAGATTACAAGGAGGTGCCACCAACCCTCGCTACCATTTCACATTTTTAACAAGTAAGTTCAATTTCTACTGGAACTCTACTCTAGGCTTCTCAACAGGTTAGGAAATACTATTTCTAGGGTTTTAATAGTATACAGATTTGAGTTTTTAGAGACAACATACACTGCTTCAGTGGAAAGATGTATGGACAATTTCTCAATTCCTATTTTCAAAATGCTCTCTCCACTGCACAAGTTTCCTTCAAAAAGCAGCTATTCTCTCATTCGTGATTAAAATATCACTACCCTCTAGAAAAGATACCAATGAGATTTCTTTCAAATATATCTCAAAAATATCTGTTCACATAAAGCATCCCTTGTTAAATCTTTGTCCTCATCACAAAGAACCACTGTCTTTAAAAAAAAAAAAAAAACACGAAAAACAAAGAACATGGCAACCCACTCGGGATCCCTTCTGTCTCTCTTGGACAAAAGTTTTCTCTCCCCCATTAACTATAGCTTTCTTTCCCCCAATATTTTCTGCTTTAAAAAAAAAATCACATTATCCATTGTTAAGTTAGACAACTCTTAAATACTATGTTACTATAATAAGCCCAGAACCTCCTCTAAGTTGTACAAATTTTTAGTGTTGACCTCACCATATTACAAAGTATTAAAAAGACTATAAAAAACTTCATCTCCAACCACTCTCCTCCTTTATTCTAGCAACAACTTGCTATTACTTGATACCCCAACCATACTCTCATTTCCGCACCTTTGAATTTGCTTTTTCTTATCATCAGTCTGGTTTGGTCACCTTCACCGTCTTTTGGTCTCTGCTCAGTGTTTCCCCACCACGTCACATAAAATTGAACATCCTTCCCACATCCTCTTCTCTATCCCTTTTCCCTGTAAAGCTCTCCAGCACTTATCCTCACCTGACATATTTTATTTCATAGTCTGTCTCTCTTCACTCAAATGTGATCTTCATGAAAATAGAGATGTATTTTGTTCACTTCTGTCTGTGATAGCACCTAGAACAATGACTGGCACACAGCACGTGATCAATAAACATTTGTTAAAGAAACATATAATAAAGTAATATAATTTATAAATCTTCTGTGGCTGGCACAATTAAACTGCACTACATTGAAATGTGACCAAAACTAATAAAAGCAAGGATGCCACTGCCAACCCTATATGCTGTGCACCTCCCACTGTTTTTGTGAGGAATCCCACATAATCTGTGAGATGTGACTTACCTATTTAACAAAGAATAGAGTTAGGGTACATAAAATATCAGTGCAGCTCAGTTTGTAGTATACTTAGATCAAAATATGTGACCAGAAGTCCAAGTGTCTTACCCTCCCATCCAGAGAAATGTACTCGTATATTTTGGAAACATATGTCATACTACTACTAATATTCACCCATCTAGACGTCTGAGAGAATCTCTCTGCTTGTTTGATTACCCTTTCGGATGCAAACTGTTTACTAGTAGTAGTATTAATCACTGCTAGTCAGCTGAAGTGACCATTAGAGTCTAACAGATTTTCTGTGGCATGGGCCCTTTAAAGAAAAGTGTATTTGTATCTTTATATAGACTCTTGGCTTCAGGGTCTGACTTTTCCTTAGCAAATACACACATTTTAATTATAACCATAGCTCACCTTAATTCCAAATATGTTCTTGAAAAGATGAAATACATATTTCTATTTTAAAAAATGGCCGTATAATCCCCAGGTTCAAATTATACTGCCCCTATCAACACATAGCACATATGTAAAAACTACAGTCTTCACAAATATTGTGGCTGTTAATTTTAATAATTTTTGTTTTGTTTTAGGGAGATCTTCTGTAAGTGGAAAAAAAAAGAAAAGTTGACATGTTCAAGGTCTTTTGACCTGGTAATATCCAAAGTGAGTCTGGAGTCTAGATCTCATGACTAGCAGGTCAAGTTCCTTCCACTTCGATCAAGAGGATATGGGCGGGGAATTAGTAATAGGATACTGAGTGGAGAACGGCAAGGCAATATTCAGTAAAGAAAAACTAAAGCAAAGAACAACTTATCATTGTGATTTCACAGCAATGCCAAATACTTAATCTTTATTTGGATAACACTATATCTTTT
>RJWT010011327.1:0-23401 GCA_004365215.1 Cuniculus paca
ATGCACCAAGTTTATCTTTATGGCATAGTAGTACTCCATTATTTATACATACCACATTTTCTTTGTCCATTTGTTTCTTGATGGACATATACACAGTTTCCAAGATCTAGCTATTATGAATTGTACTGCTATAAACGTGTGCATGAATGTTTTCTTGTAATATCGTCAGTTTAATTCTTTTGGGAAGATACGTAGACAGGGGATAGCTAAATTAAATGGAATTTCTATGTTCAGTTTTTTTTAGGAATCTGCACATTGATTTTCATAGTGGTGGTTATTAGTTTACATTCCCATCAACATTGTAGAAGCTTTCCATTTTTCCCAGAACCTTGTAGGCATTGATTATTTAATTTTTTGATGATAGTTATTCTTTCTGGGGTAAGATGGTATCTCAATATAGTTTTGTTTTGCATTTCTGTATTGACCAGTGATGTTGAATATTGGGAAGAGCAGGAAGAAAGGAAGGAAGGGACAAGAAAAGAAAAAAGAATAAAAGGAAAAAGAAAAACAAATATTTTGTAAATAAGGAGGGGAGGAGAGGTTGTATGGAAGGGAAGGGAATAGGAAAAAAAAGTAAAAGCAAGATATATCATGCACAGGTACAAATTGATGAATGTTATCATTATGCATATCTAAAATGTACTAATAAATACAAAGAAAAAAACAAAAAAGTAGTGATAGTTTGGCTTTGTCCTTTTCTTTATATATTGCTTTTAATTCTTTCTCTTGCCTAATTGCTTTTCCTAATGTTTTTAGGACTATGTGATACAGGAATGATGATAGTGGACATCCTTGTCTTGTTGATGATTTTAGAAGGAAACTTTTCTGTTTTCCCCATATAATATATATATTTTTTCTCTTTCTTCATTTTCTCTTTCCCTATCAAAGTTTATCATTTCTTTTGGACAGTTTCTTCCCAATTCACAATATCTGTTGTACATTTTGGATCCTATTTACTTGTTCAATTTCTCACACTAGTGAGGCAATACGATTTTTACACATATGGGTCCAATTAATTTCACTTATGATTATAGTCTTGAGTTGCATCCACTTACCTATAAAAGTCTCCAGGTAATCCTTCTTTATGACTGAGTAGTACTCCATTATATACAATCTTTTTTAACCATTCCTTGGTTGATGGTCACCTGGGTTGTTTCCAAGATTTAGCTATTACAAATTGTGCTGCTATATATATATGTCGCTGTGGTGTGGTGTTTTTAATTTATCTGTAAAAATACCCAGAAGATGAATAGTTGGATTGAATGGGACCTCTAATCCTAGTTTTTTGAGGAATCTCCGCACTGTTTTCCACAGTGATTGTACCAGTCTACACTCCCACCTGCAGTGGAGAAGGGTTCCTTTTTCCTCTCAGCCCTGTCAGCATTTGTTATCAGCTGATTTTTTGATAATAGCCATTCTTTCTGGGGCGAGAAGGAATCTCAGTGTTGTTTTAATTTGTATTTCTCAAATAACCAGTAATGTTGAATATTTTTTTCATGTATTTATTTGCCATTTGTATTTCTTCATCTGAGAAATGTGTATTCATCTTAGATGTCCATTTTTGGATTCGCTCTTTGAATTTGGAAGACCTGAATTTTTCAATTCTTTGTGTGTTCTAGATATAAGTCTTTTGTCTGAGGGAGAGTTGGCTAATTTTTTTTTCCCATTCTGTGGGTTTTCTTTTCACTCTGTTGGTGATTTCTTTTGAGGTGCAAAAACTTTTTAGTAAGATGAAATCCCAGTTGTTGATTCTTTCAAGTACATTCCGTGAAGTTTGAATGTTGTTGCTTCTATTTGTTCCATGAAAAGAATGTTTTGTGCTAATTTTGTTTAGATAAACTATCATGCCTATATTATGTACTCTGAATAACTGCCGGGAAGACAACACCATGCGATGTGTCAACTATTGTAACTGTCCTACTAACCTGTTTTGAAACCTTTTGTTTGTTTATCTTGTTTTCCTCTTTAAAATTAAAAAAAAAAACATGAGTTATTTGACAAAAATATGACATTGGCAGTAAGTCAGTCATAAGTGTCTTTTATCAGACAGAGATAAGGTCCTCCTGTACCTATTTTTTCAGTGTTTTATCATGAAGGGAAGTTGAATTTTGCCAAAAGGTTTTCTGCATTTACTGAGATGATCATTTAAGTTTTGTCTTTGCTTCTGTTTATGTAATGTATCACATTTTTAAAATTTGTCCTCATAATTCAGTCACCTTCTAAACACTTGAGGCTTTGGATACAAACCATAACATCATTGAATAGAAACTCCACTTCCACCATCTTTACCAGTCTCTGGTAACCACCATTCTGTGCTTTAAGGAGTTTGACTATAGATATATTTTATAAGTGATATCATGCAGTTTTGTCCTTTTGTATTGGTTTATTTCACTTAGCATAATGTCCACAATTTTTTTCTGAGTCGTAGCAGATGACAGAATTTCCTTCTGTTTTATCAGCAAATAATAATCCATTTGTATTTATATATCAAGTTTTGTTTATCTATTTGTCCACTGATGGACAGTTCAGTTGTGAACAATGGTGCAAGGAACTTGGAAATGCAGATCCTTATTCAGTAACCTGATTTCGATTCTTTTGGAAAAACCTAACATGGAACTTGGAGTCATATGATAGCTCTATTTTTAATTTGTTAAGGAGCTTCCATACTGTTATCCATGGAAGCTGCATCATTTTTACATTCTCAATAGTGTACAAGGATTCCACTTTCTCCACATTCTCATCATCACTTTTTTTCTCTACTTTTCTGAGTAGACATGCTAACAGATGTGAGGAGATGTGCCACTGTGCTTTTGCTTTTCATTTCCATGGTGATTAGTGATATTAAGCACCTCTGCATGTACCTCTGAGCTATTTTATATGTTCCATAAGGAAACATCCATTCTAGCCTTTTTCTGAGAGTTTAATCAGTTTATTTGTGGTTTTTTTGTTTATTTGAATTTTGCTATTGAGTTGTAGGAACTCCTTTCATATTTTTAAATTAACCCTTATGAGACAAGTGAATTGTAAGTATTTTCCCTCATTCCATAGATTGCCTTTCTCTCTGTTGATTGTTTGCTGCACAAGAGCTTTTAAATTACATATGGTCTTTCTTGACTTTTTCTGTTCCCAGTCCTTGTGCTTTTTGTGTTATACCCAAAGAGATATTGCTGAGCTCAATTTCATAAACATTGCCCCTTTGTTTTTTTCTAGAAATTTTGTAACTTCAGGTCTTATGTTTAAGTCCTTAATTGATTTTGAATTAATATTTGTGTTTGGTGTAAGGTGAGGATACTTTCATTGTTTTGTGTGTGCATGTTCAGTTTTCCAAACATCATTTTTTAAAAATAGTATCTTTTCACCTATGTGGTATTCTTGCCATTCTTGTAGAAGGCAGGTTGACAGTATACATGTGAGTTTATTTCTGGACAGGTTATTATGTTCCATTGTTCTATATGACTATCTTTAGGCCAGTACTGTACCGTTTTGATTACTGTGTTTTATAGTATATTTTGAAATCAGGAAATGTGAGACTGCTGGCTTTATTTTTCTTTCCAAAGATTGTTTTTTGGCTCTTTTGGGTATTATGTAGTTCCACATGAACTTAGGATTGCTTTTTCTATTTCTGCAAAAATTGTTATGGACTTTGATAGGGATTGAATTGAATCTTTAGATGAATATGAGTAGTAGGAATATTTGAACAATACTAGGTCTTATAAAAATCTGTCTCTCATGCTAACTCTTTCTTGTCTTGGAAACTCACCCCATCTTCCTTTACAGAGTACCCTGTTTTAAAGAAACTCTTATCTTTTCTACATTCCTTGTCTATTGGTAAAATCTCTTTTTACCACTCATATCACCAGCCTTGTGTATGTCTTCTCAAAAAGCAAGTGGGACCATAAGGTTACCATGCATTTCCTTTATTGTAATGGGTATATTCTTTCTATGCCTAATTTGCTAAAAGTCTTTATCATGAAAGGAGGTTGAGTTTTGTGAAATAAATTTTCTGCATCTATTGATAGGATCATGAAATTTCTTATCCTTTGTTATGTTGATGTAGTGTATAACATTAATTGATTTTCATATGTTGAACCATCCTTGCTTCTCAAGGGTAAATCCTAATTGATCATAATATAGTCTTCTAATGTATGTTTGAATTTGTTTTGCTGGAATTTGTTGAGGATTCTTGTATTAATTTTCATTTAGGTTATAAACCTGCAGTTTTATTTTCTTGAGGTGTCTTTGATATCTGTGTAATATTGGTCTTATAAATGAGTTAGGAAGTGTTCATTAACTACTTTTCAGTTTTTTTGGAAGAGTTTAAGAAAGATTTATGTTAATTATAATTTAAATAGTAGAATTTACCTGTGAAGCCATCTGATTCTGGAGTTTTCTGTGTTGAGAAGTTTTTTAATTACTGAGTCAATCCTCTTACTTGTGATAGGGATATTCAGATTTTCTGTTTCTTTATGATTCAGAATTGATTGGTCATATGTTTTAAAAATTTATTTCTTCTAGGCTATCTCATTTGCTAGCAAATGATTTTTATAGTTATTTCTTATCATCCCTTCTATTTCTGTAGATATAGTTGTAGAATCTTTAGGTTTTTTTATTTTCAGTCTCCTCTTTTTTTTCTCAGTTTAGTTAATGTTTGCTAAATTTTTTTTTCAGAAAACTTAGCTTCTTTTCTATACTCTGTTTTATTTGCGGCCACTTTAATCTTTATTATTTTTTTCTTTTACTAATGTTGAGCATACATTGTTCTTGTTTTAGTTCCTTGAAGTGTAGACTAAGGTTATTTAACTTTTTCTTCTTGCATGTAGAGATTTATCAGGTATTTATCGCTAAACTTTCCTTTTACTACTTTCGCTGCATCACACACTTTTTGGTATGTTGTTTTCTTGTTCTCAGTTTTGTTTGTCTCAAGATAGTTCTAAATACTCTATTAGAGATTTATTCTTTGATCTGACTCATTATTCAAAAGTATACTTGATTTCAATTTATTTGCTAATTTTCCCATTTTTCCTCTGCTAGTGCTTTCTAGTTACAGTCCATTATGGTCAGAGAAAATAACTGGTATGATTTTGTGTGCATGCATGTGTGTATATGTGTATGTTACTGGGAGTTGAACCCAAGGCCGTTGCACTGAACTATATCCCCAACATTTTTTAACTTGAGACAAGGTCTCACAGTCACTAAGTTGCTCATGCTGAGTTGAGCCTGTGATCTTCCTGCCTCAGCCTGCCAAAACGCTGGGATTATAGGTGTGTACTGCTGTGCCAGGCTGACACTTTTACAGTTATACAATATCTTTGTCTCTTTTCATTTCATGTCTAAGTTATCTAATAAAATATATCCACCCCTGCTTCCTTTTGATTACCATTTGCCTGAAATATCTTTTTTTAATGATTTCATTTTCAGCCTCTGTGTGTTCCTAAATCTAAAGCAAGTCTCCTGTACAGTGTAGAATTCAAGCATCAGTCAGTGAAGTAGTTTCTATACAGAAAGAATTATGTATTTCCATTTTCTTGATTGTAGTTTCCTTTCCATTTTATAGCTCTTTTGTCTCTCTTTTACATTCTTGCTGTCTTTCTTTGTGTTTTGTTGATTTTTGTAGTGATGTGCTCTTATTCCTTTCTCAATTCCCTTTCTTCATCTCTTTTTTCTTTTGAACTTTCTTCTTTTCTTTTCCTGCTCCTCTCCCTCTTCCTCTTCCTTCTTCCTTCTCTTCTGCTTCTTCTTTTTTTATTCCTCCTTCTCTATCTTTTCCTCCTCCTCCTTCTACTTAGTGTGTAACTGGGATATGTACTTTATTTATAGATACCATGAAGTTTATATGAAGTAGCATATAGTTTTAATGCCATGTATAAAATGATAGCAACTTAGTTTCAATCACATACACAAATTGCATTGTATATTCCCCCATCTGCACATTTTATTATTGTTCCAAATTACACATTTAATGAAATATATCTATTAACATGGTTTATAATTATAATTTTTATATGTCGACTCCTACGCCTGATTTAAAAGTGATTTACATATAAACAATATGATGTTACAATATTCTGTATTGTTAAATATATTTACCTTTATCTGTGAGTCATATACTTGCTTATGCTCTCATGCTGCTACTCAGTATGTTTGCCTTCCAATTTGAAGGATCTCCTTTAGCATTTCTTGTAAGGTAAAACTAATGATGGTGAACTCACTCAGCTTTTATTTGTCTGGGAAAGTCAGTATTCCTCCATAATTTCTGAAGCACAGTTTCATCAGATACAGAATCCTAAATTGACTTGTTCCCTTTTGGCCTACAAAGTTTCAGCAGAGAAATCAACAACTAATTTCATAAGAATTTCCCTTTTACATAAAGAGTCAATTTTCTCTTTTTGCTTTCAAAATTCTCTTTTTTGGCAATTTGATTTTAATGTGATCATTACCCACTTATGTGGTTTTCTCTGATCTGATTTGATTTTCTTAAATCTGGGTGTTCATTTTCTTACTCAGACTCAGGAACTTTTTGGTTATTATTTCTAAAAATAAGATTTTTCTCTTTAATCTCTTTCTTTACATCAAATGCTGAATTTATTAGTCATCTCAATTCAGTCTTATATATCCTGAAGACTCTATCTACTCTTTTTTAATCATTTTTTTCTCTTTTTGTCCCTCAAGATTTCACATGACCTGTCCTTGAGTTGAATGAGTCTTTCTTTTTCCTGATCAAGTCTATTCTTGAATACTTCAAGTGAATTTTTCAACTTGACCACTGCATTCTTCAGTTCCAAAATTGCTATTTAATTTTTTTATCATATTTTCTCTTTGATGACATTTGTTTCATGTCTTGTTTTCTTAAGCTGTCTGAACATCTTTGCAAAGGCTATTTTTAATTCCTTATCATATAAGGCATATATTTTAGTTTCTGTGAGATTGGTCTCTGGAGATTCATTTCATTGCTTTGTATGAACTATTTTTCATATCTTTTAATGTGTTTTTATGTATGCACTTGAAAAAATAAAAGTTACCTGTTATAATTTTATGGCAGACTGGATTCAAATTGGGAAAGACTTTAACCAATTAGTGCAGTTAGGTACTCTAGAGCCCTCTCCAATATTTTCTGTGAATGTGTCTTCTCTGAATTTCCATATGTAGATTTCTGAATAGAATTTACTCTTTTTGTTGTTGTTGTTGCTTCCAGATGGTTGTAATCTCTCACTCTCTGGTGTCTGTCTGCTAGTCTGTGGGTCTGCTGAAGCAGTAGCAAATCACATGTTCTTTTTTTGTTCTCAGAGGTTTCCATTCATTTAGATTACAGTAAATCCTATCAGCACCACAAATCAAGATAAATAGAAGCTAGTCTCATGAATAGCCAAGCAAAAATGTGAAGTATTGGATACATACTTGGTTCCTCTTTTTCTAGTGAGACACTGGAAAACTGCTATGTGTTGTGGCTTGGGAAGGCTGGGGATGAAGGGTTGGGACTGTGGGGGAAGACTGTACCATGTCATTAACTCTGAAGCCCTATCAATAAAGAGTATTTTCACCTTGTTTCAAATACACAAAGGAGGAGATTGCAGTAGTTTTAAAATAAAGCATCCAAAAAGCAGGATTTAAAATTTTTTGAGAAACAGGAAGGAAGGTTAGAAACTTTTATCAATATGATTTTTAAGTAGAAGGCTTTATCCTCTGTAGCAGTATATAAATAGAAAGTGAATTGCTGTCTTTCAAACATTTGCATTGTCACACAATTTAAGCTGGATCATTTCTGAGGTCTTCTTTGGCTCTGAAATACTGTGCAATGTGATGTGTTGAATGTTGCTTAACCTCTTTGAACATCAATTGTCTTATCTGAAAATGGAAGTGGGGATAGTATGTATTTTTGTAAGATTGTTGTGTAAATGAAATGGAAAAATCTGTGTGAAATATTTTGTGTAATGCCTGACACCTAGTAGGTTTTGCTGGCTTTTTTTTTCTGTCTTTTTGAGACAGGGGCTCATTATGCAGTTCAGGCTGGCCTTAAGCTCACTTTGTAGCCTAGGCTGGTCTAAAACTCACAGTGATCCTCCTGCCTCACTTTCCAGAATGCTGGAGTTACAGGTGTGCACCACCATGCCTGGCTCATCTAGTAGGTTTTCAATAAATGAATTATATATGATTGTTATAATGCAATCTAGTGAATTCTTGACAGACTGAATAAATCAAGTTTCTCTTATCACTTCTATCTTACTCCATATCATGGTATGTATTTGGTTTCATTTTCATTTCTTATAAGGTTTTATTTATTGTTTAATTGCTTAGAAAGATGAAGCAACTTGTTAGGAGACAGAATATGAACTGAAAATTGAATACAACAGGAACGAATCCCAACTTAGTATCTGAACAATATTTCTAAAGCTAATAGATTAAAATCAATATTTAAGCATACAAGTAGATGGAATTTACTTTGCTCTATGCCAGTGTAATTACTGAGATTTACTTACAGTGGTAAAAGATGTTCAGAGTCCAGGCTGTGATTATTCCACTTCCCGTAAAGGTTGGAACTCCTGGGGGAATTCCTGGTGTCAACATACTAGAATGACCTTTAGGATATGACTTCCAGAAAATTTATTGAAGTGGGGGGAAACCTTGAGCTTAAAACTCTTTGAACAATATGTTTCTCCCTAAAATCCTATTACCTTAAAGCTTTTTGTTCTAATGAACAATTCATCTAAGGGCCACTTAAATAACTTTATAAGGTTATAATGATATTTGGCAATAGTTTTTACTTAATGAATCCTGATAAAATAAAGATGGAAAAAAGAAGAAAAATACTGGACCTAAAACCTAGAAGCATTAGTTGGAGAGTACTTGCTGAGTTACGGGTAAATCTGCAGAATCTTCAGGGAGTAGTTACAGAGGAAAATGAATGGACAATTGTTGACTCTGCTCCATATGTGTAATTTTGAAAGTATAATCTGACTCACTTTCCGTACACTGGACAGCTCTCATGTAGGCAGAAATCCAATCCTGGGAGATAAAGTTAAATGTATTATAGCATTATGTTCACAGGAAAAGACAATAGTAATAGCTGCCCTTTATCAAGGACCTTCTTTCTGATACCTGCAAACATATGTTTATTAACTTCAATTTTTATAATAACCATGTGCATATAATATTATCTGTATTTTGCAGATGTAGAAATAGAGAGATTAAATACTCAGGTTCATAGAAGTATTAAGTAATAGAAACCAAGATGTACAGTTTTCAACCCCAAACTGTTTTTTAAATATTAGGTCTTCATTCATTATCTTTTCAGGATTGTCTCCTTTGAAAACTATAAAGTACATTTTTCTGCATCATTCTGATCTAAGCAGATAAGTAGGCATTGATATGATCACTTTTAAAAACAATCAACATTTGTATGTTTAAATTCACTTTATGCTATCACTTTTAAAAATCAACCTATACATTAATCTTTAATAAGTGAAGAATTAAACCTAACAGTTCTAAATTTTGGCAAGAGTGAGATTTAATTTGCTTTTGGTCTTAAATTAGGAATTGTGTTTTCCTCTGTACCCCACACTCAGCTGCAATGTGTCATCTTATCATCTTTTTTACTAGATAAGTGAAAAAGCAAATGTTGTAAGTGAAAAAAAGGTTGAGTGCAGCTACACCAGCCTCACAAGTACCTCAGTGGAACTTTGATATTATATTCAAAAGGACATTCCTGTGTTGTGAAACTCAGAGTCTCAATAGGTGATGCCTTGGTCGTTGACCCTCAGAAATGGCATTTTGATTCTGATGGCTTTTTTTTTTTTAAGTCAAGTTTAGAACATTTCCCAGACTACTGCTTTCAGGAAATTTTTTTCTTCACTAATATTTGGGTAAAATGATCATTTTTATTTCTACCGAAAAGGAATTTTTGCACCAGAATTCAAAACAGAATGTGATAGAGCTTTGGCTCCCATCTCTCTAAAATGTCTTGCTTTCATTAAAAGTATTTGCAGACAATCACAAGACATGTACTTCTTCACACTTTAAGAAAATGTCTTAATAGAAGATTAAATGAAAGGAGGAAACCTGACTGGGCTCTTCTTGTCCATTGAGAAAATAATGGCAGCAAATGAAATAATACTTTAAATTTACTATTTTTTTAACAGTGCATTAGCAACTGGCTAACATTTACGTGCAATCCCATGTATCACCTTCTAAATTACAGAATTTTCCTGTTTAAGATGATACCATGATTAACTTCAACTATTTCAAACAGAAATGTTTTAAAAGACCTCTCTCTCTCTCTCTCTCCCCTAAAACCAATACGCTTAATCATTTTTCATGATACAGGATTTTTTAGACTATTGAAATGTATGTCACATAGGGATATTTTTAAGAAGCTTTATTTGTGTGTTCAGCTGTTTATGAATGTATTTACTAGTCTAGACATTTATATTTTTATAATTTTGTGTTGTTACAATTTTTTATAAAAAAAACTATTGAAATTAAAAGAAAGTTGTAATTTGAACTTCTGTATTTAAACTGTTACAGTTTTTATTGTGTTAAAATGATATAACATAAAATTAACCATTTTAAACAGTTTTTAAATGTACACATCTGTGCTACTAAGTACATTCAAGCAGTTGTGCAACCACTACCTTCATTCATCTCCAGAACTTTTTCATTTCCTCCAACTGAAATTCTGCACTAACTCCTTATTCCTCCATCTCCTTAGACTATGCAAACGACTGTGCTTCCTCATGTGGTTGAAGTCACATTTGTTCTAGATGCTTCATGTGATTGAAGTCACATTTGTGTCTCTCTTTTTTTTTTTTTTCGTACCAGGGATTGAACCCAGGGCCTAGCGCTTGCCAGGCAAGTACTGTACCGCAGAGCTATCTTCCCAGCCCATATTTGTTTTTTTGTGATTGACTTATTTCACTAAATTTTTGTCCTTGTTATGGTTTATATCAGAATTTCTTTTTTTAAAAGACTAACCAAGGTAAGGCTGTATGTATATGCCATATTTTGTTACTTGTTTGTCTCCTGAGAAACATTACCTTTTGGCTTTTGTGAATAATAATGCTATGAACATGGGTATACAGATATCTGGTTGAAGTACTTGTTTTTACTTTTGAGTACAGGCCTAGAAGCAGAAGTATTGCTTCACATAGTAATTTAGTTTAATATTTTAAGCAATCTGATAGTTACAATTTTGCTGCTTCCAGCAATCTCTGCCTTATATTCTTATATCTCTTTACACCTGGATCTTTACTTTTTTGTTTTTGTTTTTGTTTTTTTTAACCTGAAAAATGATTTAGCTAAGTTGATTTCAATTGTATTTAATATGGAAGTAAGCAATCTATGAGGGATGTTTAATTGAGTTAAATAGGTCACCTTCAGTAAATACAACTTATACCATCTCTTTTAATCCCTGATTTTTCTATTTTATGTACTTTTCAATTGTTAATGATATTTTAGATAAGATTGTAGAATGGTGACTTCTATGAAAGGAAGACATTTTATTTAAGAGTATTTAATCTAGAAGTTAACTATGTATGAATATATGTTCTGATAATGAGCCAAATAATAGATGATATCCACAGCAAATATATTCTTTGGAAATTCATGAATTATTATTAGGTTTAGATGTTTATTTTGTACCTATGTTAGACCCTGAACAGAAATTTGTATCAGTGTGTGGAATTACTAAGTCTAAATCTAGGCTTTAAAATTCAAATAGAATCCTTTGAACACCTGCCAACAAAATAAAAACAAAGCGTAATTGACTGGAGGTATAAATAGTTTCAATAAAGGCCAACAGTTGGATTTGAATTAAATAGATTCATATAAATTAAAACACCATGTGGATAAGCAACTTAACCATTAGGTTTTTATGATTATTAAATATTATATATTTACCTCTAATATATGCAAATAAGCTCCATCATCTCTCAATTAAGGCCAACAGTCAAGAATTATTTATGATGGAGTAACTTCAGTTAATTTTTCTAAACTCCTAACTCTTTAGAAAGGTAGATCATAATAAATGTGATGCATTATCGTACAAAAAATGTTTCTTCTGACCAGCTATTGTTTAACTTTCCTGGTACTCACATTTCTTTAAAACTTTAGGGGTGTCCTAGCTGATGCCCAGGCATAAATTATCCCACCCCCCACCTCCACACCTCTCCTTGGCATTGCCATATCATGAGCAGAGGAAACTCCCCTAGGTCTTGACTTCGAAACTGGCCATGTCTAAGAAAAGGACGGAGGGAGCCGTGTGTCATTTCTAAGCCTAAACCTTAGGGACACCTCCCTATTTTACTTTGTGCCATTGTTACATACTTTCCTTGGATGCTTGCATTTCTGGGGGGAAAATGAGAGGCAGGCAGCACAGAGCCATCTAAGCCATAGCAACCTAAAGTTGAACCTTCCCAGCCAATATTAGGAGCAAGAAGGTAACTTAGTGTGTGTGCCACTTAGACTTTGAAGTTTATGTATTGCATCGCTGTGGGAAAACCTAATTGGTAAAGACTATGATTGTGCTATTTTGCACATAGTCCACTATTACTCACTTTTTCATGAAGTATATAGAGGTCAAATTAAATGCCTCCTGTGTTATGAATCAGAAGATCAGTGACTGAGGGTTCTTAAAACTACTTTTTCAGGGAAGGTGAAGTAGTACTTAGCCATGACTATACTTTTTCAGAAAGTTTTTAAGTCCTTCTACCTTTGCAAACACTTTCAACCCCACCCCTAGTCTTTACAGGCTGGTCACCAGTCCTTAGAAACTCCACTCTTTACAGGCTACCTTCAAAAGATTTATAGTGATGGTGATTTTCCCAACTATTTACAGTGGGCCATTCTGGCCTAGATCATTTGGGGGAGGAAAGAGAGGCTGCTAAAGATGAAGGCTTTTAATAAGGCTTTTTTCACTGGAATCTTTGCAAATTAGGTCAGTTGCAATTGCAACCTGATAAAAGCAAAGGATAATCTGTAGTGGATAATTCTGAAATTGCACTAAGATAGAGGAGAGCCTCTTCAAAATGACTTCTGATGCCTAGATAAGATTTTTTTTTCTTTTTTGAAGCAAACCATAATGATGGGAAATCTATAGTTTGAAGTTACTGTGATACACAAAGCCTGGGTCAAGGGATCCTGGGAGGGATATTTTGGTCCCAAATACCACTGCAGACCAAGGAGCTGAATAAACAGGTCCTTGATCCTTTAATGTGCCTGTCAAAATGAATCCAGATAAATGTCACTAGCTTATATGCAATAGGATACTGATACTCAGAGAAGGCACAAAATTGACTAAAATTCTGTGAGCAGATATGGACATTCAAACTAAATTTCCTGATTCCAGAATTCTAGTTACTTTCTGTTATATCATGCTAATAAAACTTTTGTGTGTGTGTGTGGTACTGGGGGTTGAACACAGGCTCTTTTCACTAAATTACATCTTCTGCCCCTTTTTAATATTTTATTTTTAGATACAGTCTCACCAAGTTGTTAAATCGTACAGACTGGGTTCGAACTTGTAGTCCTCCTGCCTCAGCTTCCCAGAGTGCTGATTTCTAATTTTTATTGGTTATCTACAAAAAGCTCTACATTATACTGTACTAAGAGATTAAAATTTATGGCATATTTAGAAACTATAGCTATTATTTGCAGCAAGAACCATTTCTTAAATTCTTACTTTAGCTAAATTATTTTAGTCTATATTACTTCATTAAATGTTTGTAATTGCACTGTTAGGGTAGTACCTTTAGCTATATTTTTCAGATGAGGAAACTGAAGGTCAGAAAAATGAAGTGATTTTGTTTTTCATATTCATATTGCCAGAAATATCACATGAGCTCTGGCTTTTAGGCAACTAGGGAGGTTTTTTTGTTTGTTTGTTTGTTTTTGTTTTTTTTTTTATCAGATCACAGAGCTAGAAAATGTGTAAAAGCAAGTATCAGGCTAAATCTGGCCCACAGGCTAGTTTGCTGACTTCTGGCCTAGTGTCTGGCAGATATATATATATATATATATATGCACATACATTAAATATACCTGCATCAGGAAATGGGAAGAACCTTGTCAGGCACAATACAATGGGGAAATCTGTGGAAACTACATTTTCAACCATCTCAAAAGTAGTGGAAGATTAACATGTTAAGCATTACATTGCTTCAGAATAATTTTTTACCCTTTTTAAGAGTCTCGATGAAAAATTTGGGATTTTCTTAACTTTTCTGTAGCTCCATTTTAACCCCTAAAAAATGTAGATAATAAGAATACTTTCTGTGTTGAGGTCCCTGAGAACTACCTCAGGTTCAGTGATGTGCTGGGGCAGTGATGGCGAGCCTTTTAAAGCCGAGTGCCCAAACTGCAACTCACAACTCACTTATTGGGTGCCAGCACTGCAATTAAACTTAATACTGAGGTTTTACTTTAGAAAAAACAACCATTATCTGATGCTCAGCTGCTGGGGAAACTTGGCTTTGTGCTGCCGGAGGCATGCATTCCTTAGGTTTGGCTTTGCCATGGGGTTATCCCAGAGGTCAGTGTTTGGTCGTACTCACAGCTATGATTTACCACAGTGGAAGGATATAAAGCAAAGTTGGTACAAAGAACAGGTACTCAAGGCAAATTCTGGGGGAAACTAGGTGCAAGCTTCCAGTGGTCTGCATCCATTGGAGTGACATATATAACGTTCATTCCTCTCAGCAATGAATTGTGATAACTAAGGAAGATGTTGCTAATCCAGGAAAGCTCCCTGTATCTTCAGCATTTAGCAATTTTATCTGGGTCTGAGCAGGTAGCAGACTACTTGCCATGCAGCAAATTCCAGATATCTGGAAGTAAGCAAATACTTAGCACAAGATATATTGTTTGTTCAAATATTTTGGGAACTTTTTATGCCTTAGATCTGAAATACCCCTTCAAAGTCTCCTGTATTCAGAAGTGGGGCTTTTGGAAAGCGATTGGATCATGGCATATTTTGCTCATCAGTGACTGATCCACTGAGAAGCTCATAGCTGCATGTGCTAGTGAGAGGCAGGGTCTGGTCAGAGGAGGCGGGTCACTATGGCGTGGCCTGAGAGGATATATTGCTCTACATGGCTACTCTCTTTCTCTCTGCTTCCTGGCAAACATGACGCTAGCAGCTTTCCACCAGAATGCTATTTTTTCTTTACAGTTGACCAAGCGTGCATGAACCGAATGAGACCTCTGAAACTGTGAGCCAAAATAAAGCTCTCCTCCTTTAATTTATTGGTACTGTATTGGTAATTTGTTGGTGTTGAGTGTTTTGTCCCAGGGAAGAGGTAGTGACTATGACATACACCACTTCTTATGAATTCTAGTAATGGTGATACAAGTTCTTAAGTGCCAGCCCAAAGTGAAACTTGTAAGTAGATCTTTATAAGAATATTGTTCAAGCATGACATGTTAACATTTTTCTGCACATATCCCAAAGTAGTGAGGATTAGATTTAGTGTATTGTGCTTTGGTAAGGTTTGACAGATAATGAATCCAAAAATCTGCATACTTCATTTTCAACAGACAGACCGGGAGGCAAGCAGTACAAAAGTTGAAAATCTCACAAGGTCTCATGTATGTCATATTTTTTGAACATATATTTGTGTGTTACTGATCATAACAAACACACAGACACAATCACCACACTGAAAAAAATGCCATTAACTTCATCTTTGAAGCCATAACAATGACAAACATGGCCTTCCAGCTATCTCTTGAATATTATTTCTTTTTGGACAAACTCAGAAGTCTACACACAAGAGACAATGTTATCTGAATTTCAGGATTCCTATGAGAATGTGATACTCAGTCTTAGGGATTCCTGAGATTTGTATGTTTGTTTGAAATTAACAGAAAGAAGAGACCTTTTGTAAGTTTTCACTGAGGGATGGGAAGAAAGGTATATTCAAGTCCTACAATAATAAGTGATAGGGCAACTTTTGCAGGCTGCTCTACTATCTCCTTTTCTCTCTGCTCAGTCAGCCTGAATATGGAATGGTTCTACTAATGGCTCAGGTTCTTGTATTTGGGATCAAGAAAAAATGAGAAATGTGCTTTAGTTGTATTAGTGACCAAGTTATTATTTTTTGTTGTGTTGTGGAAATCCTAGTAATTGTAATTGATTCATTAAAGGTCCAAGATGTCAGAGTTCCTCCTTTATTCTTTTGAGACACTGTTAATCCTCAATTTTCTGCTAATGGATTTTCCACTTTATGGCTAATTTACATGCTAATTTTTAATACCAGGCAGAATCTCCACAGCCATCCATAAAATTTTTCTTCATGTGTAGATTTTTCTAGGTATTAAAAATACTTAAAAAGCAAAGCATTTATAAGTAAATCTTCTACATAAAATACCATATGAAATATTAAGGAGATAGGAGAAGGTTATAGTTTCATTACTTATTTTGGATTATTTACAAACTTGATGTGAGTATTTGAACTGACCATGAGTATTTGCTAAAAAACACATATTCTCTTGAAAAAGCACAAACATAATTCCTCTGTTCTGCATATGAAATGAAACAATTATCCTTTTATAATGGAAATGTAATTTAAGATTTATATTAGCATGTAAAATGAGCTGGTCAACTAATGAATCCCCTAAGTATTGAGGAACTGAGACCAAACTAAAATTCATCAACTCTCTAATAATCCAGAACATTGCTAACAAGCATTGTAACCTCCAAACCATCATTACTTTTTAAATAACAGAGCCTTAAACCATAGCAATATATGGTTAGCCTATCATGAAATTTCATGTTCTTTTATTATACAGAAATTATGGTCTAGACTATTTATTTTATTTTTACATGCTTGCTTTAATTACCCAAGGACTTTAAAAGAAATTTACTTGGGTGAAAACTCAGTAACAATCATTTCCAATTCTATCACATACAATTCAATATAGCTTATGTGCTTCTTTTTAGCACCTTACATCTCTTGCTGACTTTTGTAGCCCAAAAATCTAAAGTCATGAGAAAAATCTATATTTAATGTCTTGGTTACTTTCCTCTCGTTGCTGAGACAAACACCTGACACCCAAAATTAGGGAAGAAAAGCTGTATTTAGCTTACAATTTCTGGAGATTTCAATTCATAATCAGCTGGATCCAAGGCAGGGTGGCATAGCAATGGGGCAACACTTCTAGGCAGCCGCCAGAGCAAAAGAGGGCAAAACCCAAGCCTCTTCTCCTCCCTTATATTGTACGCAGGCCACCCTCCCCTTCAGGATGGGTCTAACACAAAATGTCCTTGTCTTCCTTTGCACAGGATGAGGATATTTACAAAGTAAGTACCCTGGATCCCCACTGAGTCTTTCAGTTGAACTTCTAAACTGCACAAGTTGACACAATGTATCAACCACAACATTTAGAGAATGAAGAAAATGAATGGTTTACCTAATTTTTAGGTCATACTCCACTTGAGTTTTGTAATGGCATGCAACTATCTATTCAAGACATTATTTTCAAAACTTCACCTATCTAGGAAAAACAAATGGATTGCTCTCCTGTTCACATTTCTATGCTTTGTCACACTACTATAGTAACTTTTATCTAACTGTGTCATGTCAAGGGTTTTCTGTTGAATTCCCTAATTAGTTTGAGAACTCCTTAGGTTTAAGACTGATTTTGTTTAACCTAGTCAGTATTTTACATAATGTAGGGCTTCAATACTGATTGCCTTTTCATGTAACATGACTCACTTTACTGTTTTTAGTTTTCACCTTCTTATTTATGATAACTAATTTGTAAAAAATAATTAATACTAAGAGATTTCATAGTACAGTGGCTTTTACTGGAAAACAAAACTTCCCTGTCCCTGTCCAGTCCCTTCCTATGAGTAAACTACTCTTAACGTTCTTTTATCAGCATCTCCTGCTGTTTATATTTGTATGTTTAAATAATAATCACATTGATGCTCACCAATTTGTCTATTATAGGCAAAACCTATTGACTTGTTGATATTGTGCTTGAGGTCTTATCTTTCTTACTGGTTCCTGTTGCCTCTGACCCTTACTGTGCATCATTCTCTTATAGCTATATTATCATTTGGGGTTAAATTATTTAGTTCTGTACTTTCCTAGGACTAGATAACAATTGTACACTATTAAACCAATATGTTATGATTATATTTTACTTATTTTTCTCTAAATTTCTAAATATTGGGGATTAAATCTTAAAAATTAAAGACTCAATAGCAAAAGTTAAATTTTATATGCCTATTATGTTCCAAATGTTCATCAGATTTGTCATTCACATAATAAATTTTCAAAATGCAGGAGCCCTGCATTGTCCCTGGACTCCTCACTCCTGAGGCCTCCAATGTATTGTTCTAATACATATTGCTCTTTAAATCTGATATACAGCTGTTATTTAGGTTTGCCTTGTTTGGTCTCATGTAGAATTTTCTATATTTTGAAGTAAAGTCTGTACTTTGTGTGATGTACTAAAGAAAATGATGAGATCAGTTGACTTGTATTATGTCAGGCACTATTTACACGTATTGTCTCACTGACTAATATATGATAATGAAGTAGGTACTATTATTATTCTATTTCACCAATGAAGAAGTTAAAATACGCAGAGGTTAAATTCCTTGTTACCACCCAGCTAGAAAGTAGAAGAGTCAGAATTCAAAGGATTCTGTTTTTCAGCATCTGTATCAATCACTTTAATATGCACCTGTATTACATATGACAGTGTATTTAGGATACAAAACTTTGAATCCCTCCATATCAGAAAATATGATTATTTTCTGCTCACGATTTATCTCTAATGTTTTAAACTCTGATCGTTTCCTTTGATTTATTCACTGCTGTGTAATTAATTTGTGGTTCTTTCAATTTATAAACATATGCTTTTTGCTGTCACAAATTTTTCTTTATTGATTCTTTGCTAACTTTCTCTATTTGTGTTTCTTTATAAAAATTCCATTAGTCTATGTCCTTAAAGATCCCTTTTTCACTTTTTTGTCTGTCTTTTTTATGCCAAAGGCTTCAGTCAAATATGTGATTGTCCTTAGATGCTCACTTATATTTAGAGATAATACTAGATAAAAGTTTATTGGAGGCTCAAAGATGATGATGATTATAAAGGTGATAAATATATACGTGTTGGGAATGACAAGGAATCTGTCCTTGACCTCACTCTAGTCAGGCAATTCTAGGCCTCAAACTTCAGTGACCATCCTTGTCAGCCCTGCCTAGGCCAGTTTTAGCAAGAATCCTGCTAAATTAGTTTAGGAAGAACGTGTACCATTACTATCCTTCCTCTACAGTTCCTTAGGTGATATAACCATAGTTTGACTTCAGCAAGAATCCTCTAAAGTCATTTTAGCCAGAATTCTTCCTTATACTTGATGATTCCTCTTAGAAAATTTCTACCAAGTAATCCCTGCTTCTTGTCTGTAAATCTTCACTTGCCCAACTTGTATTTGGAATTGAGTCCAGTTCTGTATTGAGATCTCTTTTCTTTAGTTGCAATATCTTCTGAAAAAATCTTGTTTTTACCACTTTCCTGTCCAGTTCTGTCTCATTAGCAAAGAATCCCTGGAAATATAGTATATTAATCCTCAGAATTCATTGGAAGGTGATCAGGTGGCAAGTATCCAGGGAGACTCCTTTCCAAATGTCTGGTGGATGTTTTGTTGTTATTATTGGTGGTTGCTTGTTTGTTCTTCTCAGGAGCTCTTCAAGTTATGCAGAAAAGAGTATTCTAGTCTTTTTGCCTGTTCAGGATTTTAGACTTAGGAGAACAGGCTAGAACCCAAGCTGTCAGTTTTACTATTTACTGAAATTTGCTAACCTTTAATTGCCACACTATATGTTCCTCTCAGAGACCAATTTCTCCCAGCAAAATTTTGGTTCTCCTCCAGTACTAGAGGAGAAATCTGAGCCAGTGGTATGGGATGGAGAGAGAGACTCATGTTTGAAGGCTCTAAATCATAGACTTTTGGCCCATGCTTGTTTCCAGCTTGTCTCCTCATTGTAGCTTCCACACCAGTTGCTTCTGAATCGTGTATTTCTTCGGGGTTCTGTGGAGTGATTGTCTCTCCTTTCAACAGTATTCCCATCTTAAGATTCTTGAGTTTCAGCTTCTTTTGTCCTTCTGTGGTTTTCATTTGTTTATTCATGTTATAGCTTTTGATATTTGTTTGTGTTTCAATCTCCTTCCTTATTCTCATTATTTGTATAATTGTTCATTACTCTCTCTTAAATGAGCTGTAGATAAATATGCATATTTAACCTGCCATATTTCCTAAACTTACTCTACAGCATAGGTATTTATATGATGTTTTAGCTGGCAAAAACCACTGGAAAGAAACTGCTGGTCTGGATCACTCTAAAGAGGCTTTTGTTGAATTTTTTCTAAAGTAACTGTGATCAGTTCATTCTTGTTTTTGGCTTTGCCATGCTCATTCTCCATGTCATTCAAAAGAAGCTAGGCCATTGTCATTTTCCTATTATCTTGTTTTGAAGTCCTGTATTGCTTTCATTGTTTTGTTTTGATTTGTTTTATCCTGTTCTTTTTTGATTTTATTATGCCTGATGTTATGGGCAGTGATTTTTGAAGACAACAAGAGGCATTATGGTAGGCATTGTTGATTTATCTTGTTTTGAAGTCCTGTACCATGTTCATTGTTTTGTTTTCATTGACTCTATTCTGTTTTATTTTGTTTAGTTTTAGTCTCTTCAAAATAAAAAAAAAGCTAGGTACTTAAGAAGATAGAGACTATAGATAAGCTTTGTCAGTATCTAAGATCTTTCATCTGAATGAAATAATATTGTAGATTAATGACTCATACCATTAAGAAAAATATTGGAAATATATTAGCATAAATGAATATAAAACTTAATTTTTCTCATTTATTATTTCATTGATGGTTTTTAAAAGTAATTACTGCTGTTTCATAAAACCATAACTATGACTCCCATATAATTTATAACTGTTATGACTTTCTTCCTACACTGCTGAATTCATTTATTAACTTTATAGCATTTTAAAATATACTTTTCAGGGCTGGGGATATAACTCAGTGCCACAGTGCATGCCTGACAAGCACAAGGTCCTAAGTTTGATTCCTGGTACCAAAAAATAAATAAATACAATAAATAAAATAAAGTATACTTTTCATGAACAATAATCATTTTTGACACACTTAAAATAGTTTTAATGAAAATTTTAAGAACAATTGCTGATTATAATGCATTTTTATTAGGCATTTATATGTAATATTTTTAGGTCACATTTTCATAAGATTTTGATCTATTTGGAGACTGCAACACTTCATAATTTGAGATTGTATGAAAGGGAACAGTGCTTTTTTATAAGTGCTGATTAATGAGATCCAGGGCAAAAGATGAAAGAAATAGGTTCTCTTTTGTGTTTGCACAAGGATAAGGTGAAGAAAGAAAAAAGACTTAATTAAGCAACTCTTTTCTTATTCAAGATGTTGTTCTGTAGGTTAGAAATTTAGGGCTTAAAGACACTTGACCAATTTCATAACAAAAGTGTATTTTCAAATTGAGTTGAGGAAGAAGATTAGTAAGGAGAATCAATACGGAAGCTGAGACAACAGCTTTTTCTTCGGGATATGTCAAAAGTCAGAGCAGAGTTAAAAATAGATGTTCGTAATGGCCAGTCCAGTTTTTCAGACCACAGACACATGCTACTTGGTCCTTATGCCTGCTTAGAGCATCTTCTTATAATGTGCAGTCTTTGGCTACCTCTAAAAAACTCTGAGTTACTTTCTTATTCCAACTTTTTTTTTTTACTCCCTTGGTTCATGACTAGATTAAAAATAAAGATTAAAAATCAATGACCAAGTGAAGGCTTCTGATTCAAGGGGATGAATTGATAATTAAGTACATGTGAATCTCCTCCCATCTGCTTCAAACTCATGAGGAAAAAATAAAAAAGCAAGCTGGACAAATACTTTGAAAAATTAAAGCGATTGAGATGTGATGCGTGCATGTATCAAGTCTGCACAAGGAATGTGAACATTATGTACCGCAAACATATACCAAAAAATAAATAAATAAATAAAGACAGGAAGGGGATTGGAGGGGTAGGGAAGGAAGAGAAAGGGGAATGAAAATAGAATTAAGATTGTTATATGCATGTCCCAACTTTCCACAAGGAATGCAAATATTATGTACCACACACATGTACTAATAAACTAAAACACTGAAAAATAAAAAGGTAAAAATAAAATTTCACAAAAGATAAATGATAAAACAAATTAACTCTTAAATAGTTTAAACTTGAGAAGAGGGAAATACCTAGAAAACACAAATAAAAACACTGAGGGGAAAAAGAACCTATGAGAAAAAGGCACTGAGGTTTAGAGACATTCAACAGTATTGCTAAGCTGATCTTCTTTAACAGGGCCTGATTGCTGGGTACCCTACAGTCAGTGCTAGGGTTTTCTTGAAACTACTCCAGGTTTATCCAATGATGACTTCACAATCAAGCAACCATGAGATGCACTTTCAAAATGATGAAAAGCAGTTGAAAAGATCCAAATAATGAAAAATATAACATAAATTTAGCAAACTTAGGAATCTACATACTATAAGACATGGATAATTGATCAGAAATAATTTAAAGATACTCTTTAAATAGTCTTTAAAAGATAAAGAATACAATGGAGACACTAAAAAAAAAGTCTGAGAGGTAATAAAATAAGAAGTGATAATACAACAAGAAGACATTTGGAAAATTATTAAAATTCATAGAACTTAGTAATATAGTGACTGGAATAAAATGAAAACATAATTTCATATGTTGAATAGAAGATCAAAAAGCTCTGAGGAGAATACTAAATGGTTATAATAGCACAAATGTATTGTTATAGTCAGGGTTTTCAAGGGAATAGGTTTAATACAGGGCATATAATTTATAAGATTATTTTATAAAACAAACCTCAAAAGTCAAATGCAGAGGAGGGTAAGAGATCTGTCCACTCATTAGAGACTCACAGAATCCAGCTGGGGACCTGGATCCCACAGAAATGTTCTGCACAAATCCAGTTGAAAACCTAGAGGCCATGGCAATGCCCCCTGCAAGTCCAGCTGGAGGTCTACAGCCCAGGATACTGTCCCATGAAAGTATGTATCAAGGATCCACACTGGGGGAGGCCCAAAGGTCAGTAGTGGAAGCTAGAAAGTCTGCACCAGCATGGTGAAGGATCTGTGCCACCAGGCTGAGGGATCTACAATGGAACCAGGAAGCAACACTCAAGGTAAAGACCAGAGTTCCCCTGAAGAGAACAGCAGCCATCCCCAGCAACAGTGAGGACCTGAGCTCCTCTGATGATGAGAATAGCTGAGTTCATATCAGGAAAATCAGCACGACAAGCTTCTCCAGGAGAATCAACAGCATACCATGTTCCCCTCCAATT